>JAVIXY010000068.1:131237-162070 GCA_033030565.1 Fusarium nematophilum
GGAGTCAACGCAACGGAGTGTTCTTCCCACAGCCTGATTTCTAACAGTATAGTGGCCCAGGGCAATTGATCATTTACTGGCATCTTGGTATTAACTGCTTCACTTCATCGACCCATACCCACGACTCTTGTCGCCTATCGACTCGGGAACGGCGTTGAGTCATTTTTAGCCCGCGGTAGGGCAGGCAGACATTGCTGACAGAAAACCTGGGACGTGGGATGGGATGCTGTGCAAGGCGGTATGAGGCACAGCTGCGCCAAGTTGCCAACAAGCATCAGGTGGACTAACTGGTGGCTGTGACCTCGGCTGGGGGGCCGAGATGGCAGTGCAGCATTGCAGTGCTTGATGACGCTGGCTGAGGAATGCGGGACGATTCGGAATTGCGCTCTCTGCATGGTCAATTATCGGGCCAGGGACGTCAATTAAACAGCCCAGCACATCAATCGGTTGAATCACAACTGCCCCCATCTTTTTCAACCCTCTCAATTGATGGTCAGATTCCTAATGGCCTGCGACGGAATTGCTCATCCGCCGGGGTCTCGGGGCCCAGTTCCCCGACCACATTCTCGGTAACCAAGCAATTTTCATTTTGAGGCCTGCCACAGAATCGACCGGTTGGTGAGAATAAGGCTGAGGTGGACACCACTACAAGTGAGGGGTTTTCCTCCTGATGCTGCTTCATTGGCATCATGGTCCTATCAGTGCATGGCGCTACTGCAGTTGGGCCATGCGTATCACATAGGCTATGGCAGGGGGGACACAACGAGTCTCACGGTTGTCGTCAGTGGCACACCATCCAAGGCAGCAGGCAGTCAATGCTCTTCTGCCTCGCAAGGCTGCTCCCGAAGAGCCGCATGGTCCGCAAACGTTGTCATCAAAAGTGCCGGTTGCTAAAGAGGTGTGGGAGAAACCAGGAACACCCCCTTCGTTCTTGAAACTGCATTTTTATTTCTCCCCTCATTCAGAGAGACACAGAAGAAGATCCCCGTTCAGCCTCAATTTAATAGAACCATACGGCTAGACTTGGCAAAGTACCCTGTGCCATGGCGTCCTTATACAGCCAACTGGACTCCTGCTTGGTGCCCTGTCCCCTTGAGGACTCGTCACAGACTGCAAGCTTCCTACCCTTGAGCGATTTAAACGAGAGAATCACCCAAGACACCATTCAGTCTCAGCTGCCGTATTTCTGGTGGCTTCGAGGCTCTGGCCTGCCTGGCAGGGTCCTGGACCAGGCGAAAAAGGTGTTTGCCATTCTGGTCCTCCTCGAGGAGGCGAGGGCCATCGAGGATCTCATCTACAACGATGATATTCGAGATGAAGACCTCCCCCTTGTTCGCAAGGGGGGCAGGCGGGATCCTGATTACAACGTCCTGAAATCATCAGCGACGGGCAAAACGTTCACGTCATTCAAATCCTGGCCCAAGGAGTGCAGAGTCCGAGACTTTCTGGAGAAGCAGTGGGTAGTCCAGGCGCCCGTCTTCGATGTCGTTGGGAAGCACATTGTTCTTGACAAGAGATGTCCTCTGCCCGTGACGAAATCCGTTTTCAAGACCGAGGGCGGCATGGGCGTGGTGTACAAGAGCAGACTCCATCCATCCCATCAACGCATATTTCCCGTGAGTCTCCCCCCCCCCCCCCCCCCCCCCCCCCCCCCCCCCCCCCCCCCCCCCCCCCCCCCCCCCCCCCCCCCCCCCCCCCCCCCCCCCCCCCCCCCCCCCCCCCCCCCCCCCCCCCCCCCCCCCCCCCAAATTCAACTACCCATACTTACCATCTCCAAGGAAGGTGCAGAGCCCTCCATCGCCATCAAAGAGGCCAGAGACAAGGATGGCTTCTTGAAGGAGAAGAAGAACCTGGAAGCCGTCCAGCGCCTCAGTCACGATCACCTCATCAAGCTCATCGCCACCTGCGAGAAGGGGCCCCTCTACTACTCCATGTTTCCATGGGCGGAGGGCGGCAACCTTCGAGACTTCTGGTGGCGCAACGATTCGGCAGCTCGAACACCTGATCTCCTTCTCTGGTCCCTCCGACAGATGCTCGGCATCGTCGATGCCATCAAGGCTCTGCACAAGCGCAACATCCGTCACGGAGATATCAAGCCCTTGAACATCCTCCACTTTACCGAGAACCAGGGCACATCCAACACCCTTGGCACCCTGGTCATCGCAGACGTGGGCGTGTCGAAACGCCACCGGGAGGCGACCAACCTCCGAAACGTCGGGACATCAACCAAGGAGGCGACGGCATCCTACGAAGCCCCAGAGGCAGAGCATGACCAACGAGCGAACAGGCCCCGAACACGCCGGTATGACATGTGGTCCATGGGCTGCGTGTTCCTCGAGTTCACCGTCTGGCTCGTCTACGACTTCGGCGCTGTCAAGGCCTTTCGTGACCTGAGGAAATCCAGCGAGGATCCAAACACGTCAGGGGGCATCTTCTTCACCCAGAGATCAGATGACCGTGTCGAGATCCACTCGGCCGTCTCGGTCGCCATCCGTCATCTGCGGGACAACCCCTTGTGCAGGGGTGGTACGGCCCTGGGAGACCTCATCAACGTCATTGAAGAGCGGCTTTTACAGATCGACTTGGAGAAGCGCGCAAATGCGGATGAACTACACACGAGTTTCGAACGGATCGTCCGTGCTGCAGAAGACGTGCCCGGGTACTTGGGCCAGCAAGCCAACTCGTCGGCCATTCCGGACTTTTTCAAGCGTCGAAAGAACTCGGATTCGAGTTCGAAATCAGCTCCTTTGGCTATGGATACTGACTAGGCTACTCCTATACAGCCTCTCTGCGGTTGAAGGCTCGGGGGATGGTCATGATGTGGCCTTTATCTGCTACCGGGTCCGTCGGCTCCA
The DNA here is from genome assembly GCA_033030565.1 of Fusarium nematophilum. Classification (NCBI taxonomy): domain Eukaryota; kingdom Fungi; phylum Ascomycota; class Sordariomycetes; order Hypocreales; family Nectriaceae; genus Fusarium; species Fusarium nematophilum. The sequence goes on from JAVIXY010000068.1 coordinate 134,093, forward strand.
CCAGACTCGGCCTCCCTCCACATTCCCGAAGACTAGAGATCAGGCCCTGGCATCTCTTGGCCATGCTCAATACGACCTATTTCCCCCCAAGGATTCACTGCAGGCTCAAACCAAACTCGTTCAAGCTTGAGTTTCCCCACGGGGTTGGCTGGCACTTGATCTCTCCCCCACATTCCCGACCGAGAGACCCGAGACAATCCCCGCGACTCAACATAGCGCGATAGAGTACAATACCAAGTCAGCAGGACGCACCAACTCAAGATTGGCAGATTTCCGAGTCCAGAAATGGCGATACCTTGGCTTTCAGCGCCTTTGTTGGCTTGTTCGATACTGCTCTTTGCAGCCGTCCGCGCAGTCTGGTCAGCCATCTGCTCTCCCCTGCGAAGTCTCCCCGGACCTTGGCACAGTCACTTCAACGGCCTCGTCCTCAGGTGGCACATCCTGGTCGGTCGGCGGGTTCACTACGTCGACTCTCTGCACCAACGCTACGGATCTGTCGTCCGGGTATCCCCCAACGAGGTAGCCATCAGCGATTCTCAGGCATTTTCGCAGATCCACAAGATCGGCTCCGGCTTCACCAAGTCTGCCTGGTACGATGAGCTCCGCCTCGGGCGAGAACCGGGCATCTTCTTCCTGCGAGATACACAGCAGCACGCAGCTCGCAGGAGGCTGTTTGCTCGTGCGTTTAGCAACAACTCGCTGATGGCCAATTGGGAGCCGGAAATCAGGCAAAAGGCCGAGCTCGCTGTGAGGAGGATCAAGGAGGATGCTGAAGCAAGAAGCGCGGACATCATGAAGTGGTGGACGCTCATGGCGACCGATGTGATTGCGCATCTATCGTTCGGAGAGTCGTTCCATATGCTGGAGCTGGGCAAGGTACTGCTATTTTATCCCATGGATGGATCTATGCTGATTTGATACTTAGCAAACTACCTACATCGATGCGATCCAGGCGGCGGTTCTCGAGACTGTAATACGCAACGAGTTGTCGTGGATCTACCCGGTTCTGAAGCACCTCCCCTTCGCAGGCATCAGGAACATTCTAAACTCCAACAACGTCATCTACGACCACGGGGCTATTGCAGTCCGCAACATGCGCAGCGCGAGTGACGGCCTCAGCACCACAAACCTCTTCAGCCAGATGCTCGCCGAGGCCGACAGCCAGGAAAAGACGTCCATTACGGACTCTAGCGTGAGGATCGAGGCTGGGAACCTCATCGTTGCGGGATCCGATACGACTTCCATCACTCTGACTTATCTCGTCTGGGCTGTGCTCAAGCAGCCTAAGCTTCAAGCAGAGTTGGAGGCCGAGGTCGGTTCCCTGAGTTCCGACCTGACCTATGAAGAACTCAAGACTGCCCGTCTTCTGAATAGCGTCATTGAAGAGACGTTGCGTTTGTATGGTGCTGCTCCTGGGGCGCTCCCACGCGTTGTGCCAGAAAAGGGGCTCTCTGTCGGGGGATACTTCATACCCCCCAGCACGGTCGTCAGTACGCAGGCATACACAATGCACCGCGACCCTACCATTTTTCCAGAACCGCTGAGGTATGAAAGTCCCTTTTGTCGCGCAATAGTCAGTTTCCGTTAACATTGACATCATCTCCAGGTTCGACGGATACAGATTTATTGACAAGTCCAAGTTGACGGTCACCCAAAAGACAGCCATGTCTCCCTTTGGAGCCGGCTCCCGTATCTGCATCGGCCTTCACCTGGCTTACATGGAGCTGCGACTGGGGGCTGCCCTGTTTTTCCGAGAGTGTCGAGGAGCAAGGCTTAGTCCAGAAATGACGGACGACATGATGGAGATGGAGAATCGGTTTCTCATTGCGCCAAAGGGGCATTGCTGCAAGATCAAATTGTAATGGCACTCAAGTAACTAGGTTGGCTGCGTAACGAGAGGTAGAGATGGGACGGCTGGGATTCCGAGTTCTTTGATTAACCCCTCAAAATAGAGTATGATATACAGACTGATGAATATCACCGAGTTCAAACTTCACGTCATGAAAACGCCAGAAGTGGCATGAAAGCAGATGTAATACAAGTGGCAGCCATGGTGTCCTGAGTTTGTATCTACCTCACTCATCAAGCAGCCACTTTCCTTTTTGCCGACTTTTCAAGCTCTGCCATCAGCTGAACCAGCTTCTCGGTAAGATGCGGAACCGGTATGCCCTCGAAATTAGCCCTCACAGTCGCCATGATGGCCTCCATGACCTTGTCTGGCTGGGATAGAGGCACAATGCCAAGAACATCCTCCAGGCCTCGTATGCACGGCTGACCTTGTCCGAATCCTTTGAACCTCTGCAGGGCAATCCCCTCCGCATCATCAAGATAGACACTCTGATTCAAGGCCGTAAGTGGTCCCTGCGGCTGATCGGACAACAGTCCGTAGACCCAAAATGCCAGGCTCGCGTGGTACAGTATGATAGCCAAGGGCCCTCGCACCGATCCTTTCGGGAGGAGTTTTGAGATCTGGACGATCTGAGCCGCGTGGCAGATGGCGTGTCTCGCCGCCTCACTCTTCACCCAGTCGCGGATCATGGGGTAGACGGCACGAGCTCGCTCTGGTCCTTCCATGCCAGCAAATATCTGGATGTCCTCAAAGGGCATGTGCAGATGCAGTAGGGTCAGCTCAAGTCGCATGGCGGTTTCTGGGTCCGTCGAAACATCAGAGGCGAGGCTGAGTTTGATGTGGCCCAGAAGCTTGAGAAGCTCGTCCTTTCTGAGCTCCGTGACGAGGGTATTCCACCGCCGTGGGTGGGTTCTTTGAAGGGACGAGAACTGTATGTACTCCCAGCACATGGCCCATGTGCATGAAAGCACGGCAAGGCCAGCAAAGTAGATATCCGTAGAGTCCCCTCGGTTGTTGATAAGGTCAGGATCATCGATGAGGTCGGCGACGTATAATGGCTCAGAGTTTCCTTGGGCGGCAGAGGAAAACTTCCACTGATCGGGACTGGCAGCTGTCCAGATATCCGTGCTGCAAGGGAGCGGAAGGAGGACTTCTGCATAAGACACTAGAGGGTTGACCAAGAGCGCCATGGACGAGTTCATATCGTGTGAGAGAAGCTGAAAGGCGAGCCTCTTGAAGGACTCTATTTCCACCCATTTCAGCCACTCTTCCCTGAGCGCGGACCCATGCGCATTCCCGATCTTACTCTCAGGGTACGCCGATCGCTTGAACTTGCCGTCGCGTCTCATCATGGTCAATATCGGCTGGAAGAAGCTCTCGGCAATCTCGACCTTTCGGGGGAGTCCACTCCAGATGCCGATTGCGATCGTGATGAGAAACGCCTGCAGGAGCTGAAGGTCTCTCACTAGGGTATTGTCGCATTCCCACTGGAAATGGTCAGTCGAGTCATCCAAAGTTCAGTAGGTAGAGCGCTCACCAGCTTTGATATCGCCATCCTCAAACACTCCTGCATCGCGTAGCCCAGTTTGGACAAGGTTGGATCAGACGTCAGTACCGCCCCGCTCGCGGCCATGGCTGCAACCAACTCTGGCCGCTTCTCGTTAGGATCAAATGACGCGGTGTGTATAAATGAGCCGGCGTGTGTGACGTTGGAGGTCAAGTAATACTGCAGCAGCGTGTCGAGCAGCTCGGCGGATGGGAAGGCTGCCAATGCCCTTGTCAGGTTGTCTGAGCGGCAGCTGTTGACCACCATCATCAATATCCTGTCTCGAGCGGGCCCTCCAAGTTTAGCACAGGTGACTCTCGTTTCGGTGTCCAACGAGACTCGAGACTCTGGCGACGGGTAGTCAGCCGTGATTGGGGGGAGAGACAGGTTGTGCTCCTCGGCTCCAGCGTGGTCCTTTGCGTTGGGTCGGAATCTCCAGTGCGAGTTTTGGAAGGCCTCGGTGCACATGGCGGCTGGTTGGCCTGGGTCGGTGTGAGAGCCGGCTTGGGGTGTTTGGTAGCCGCGGGGTGTGGCTTGAAATGTGCTGCTGACTTCAAATGGGATGCTGATGTTGTACGAATCGAGGAATCGAAGATCCATGTCGTCCAGCTCGTTGTATGCGGTCGTGTCGAGGTCGTTTGAGCCAGTGTAAGCCCACTGTCCCGTGAGGAGATTGAGATCAGGTAAGTCAAAGAAGAGAGGGTTAGGGTCGACGCTGAGGGAGGGGTCTTGTAATGGTTAGTTTCCAGAAGGCCCCTGGTACTTAGAATAGTTCTCACCGAGGTTCTGCAAGAGGTGTGTCGTCTGAGGAGTCAAAACACCCAACGGAGGCTGCTCTTCTATAGCCGGCGAGGTCGTTGCCAGGTCACTGAGTGCTTCAATTGCCATTGAATCCTCGCCTCGTTCATCCATAGGATCATCCTCTTGGTGGCTAGTCGGTGGTGGTGTATATGCCGAATCGACATCCATCGAGTTGTTCCACTGGCACTCGATGCCCTTCTCCTCGCATCGACGACATGGCTTCTCCTCGGTGCAGCGAAGATGATTAGAGGCACAAGCTCTGCAAGCTTGCGTGACTCTGCCAGCAATGTAACGAGTCTCGGGATTAGAGCGCTCATCAGCCGCTCCTTTTTGGGAGTCGTGAGCACCGACATGTCTTTTCAAGAGATCACTAAGGTATCACAGTTAGCTTGGAGTCAGCAGTAGCGGACCCAAACGTACGGTCTCGTAAACGCCTTTGGGCAGATGTGGCATTTGTATGGCTTGGTCTGCGTGTCTGATGGGAGCTAGTCAATCAAGTGCACTCCGAGCATCGGGGGGCCAGACATACGGGACCGGACATGACGGGCGAGGTGGTCCAGCCGCCTGTAGTTCTTCTTGCAAGAGCCGCATTGGAACATGCCCGACTCGGTGGTAGCCATGTCGACAAGAGTGGAGGCCGATCAAAACACGCCAGTTGTGGGTCGATGAACAGATGAGGACTCGGGACCGGGACGTGGAGGAGGAGGAGGAGGAAGACGAGTTGACCGGGTCGGTATCTTTATCGACGGATCGCGGTATGACCGGCAATTCCTCTGCGGAGGTGGCGTCTGGGGAGGCGGGGGATATTGCGGAGAAGCCAACGAATTGGCAGTAAGCGTTTGGTCACGATTTGGAAGCTAGGATGAATTCAGACAGACTTGGGAGCTTGTGATGTTGGCTGAGGACAAGGGTTTGGCTTGGAAGGGCGGGGGAGGCAATTCGCGTCGGGAACCTCTCTCCACATCCCGATCGGCTTTAGTCAGCCACCCTAGACTGATATTCGGGGTAGTGATGAAGATAAAACAACTTGGTCTGTGGTTGAAGTGACAGCTATTCGATGGTTTCCGAGTTTTGAGGGGCGAAAGGCTTCAAAATAACCACAGAATTGACATTGAAACTATGGTTCGAGGCGTTCACCACATGGGTAAGAGGCGTCTCAGCAAAACTTTCCGGTTTGCTAACATCAGCCTAATCAGCAAACTTGACACCAGTACACTTCTTCTCCCATGGATCAACCATGATGCTAGGGGAAGAATCCGAGGCAGCAGACTACTGGAAGAAAGCAGGAGATCAAGCATTGGCGCACAAGATCAAAGGTGTAGTTATGATGGTAAGATAGACTGCCAATCCTGTCAGTGTCGAAGCTGACCAGCCTCTAGGGAGCACATTGGGACGCTCTAGAAGATCGTATCGAAGTCGCGACGAACCCGAATCCGGGCAAATCCCCCGTAGCCTACGTCCACCCGTCCAAGTACGTCGACTACAAGCTCAACCCGGATCTCAAAACCGCCGAGCGATGCATATCCCTCCTCGCGAATGCGGGTTTCGACGTCTCTGGAAATCCTACGTTCGACTGGATCCACGACACTTACCTCGTCCTCATCCGCATGTTCCCCGACGGCTGCCCACCTACGACGCTCATCTCGATGAACGCCCGGTTCGATCCTCACTATCACATGAAGGTTGGTGAGGCTCTGCGGTGTCTGAGGAGGGAGGGCTACCTCATCATCGGGTCGGGCGGAGCAGTCCACAACCTGTACCGCAACATCTGGGCCCCGATGGTCATGTACTCGGATAATTTCGGTCAAGAGAAGCCCCCGGAGCCGTGGGCGTTGGAGTTTCGGCAGGCTGTGGAAGATGTCATTAAGAATAATAGCGGGCCACAGCTGCGGAGGGCCATGACGCGACTGATGAAGCATCCGCTCTACAGGGACGCGCATGCTACAGATGATCACTTTATGGCTGCCATGTTTGTGGCTGGGGCTGTGGGCGACGAGGAGGACGAGGGTGTTTATGGGGAGCTCAAGGCCGAGACGTGGGAGTTGACAAACATGTGTAATAGCCAGTTCACCTTTGGGACGTGGCCGAGGACGCTTGGGACAGCAGCTTAGAACTGCTGCATCTTGGATTGATAAGGCTATATGGTTGTTTCCCTGCTCTCTTTGGGCTCGACACCCGACGCTCATCCCTGTCCATTCCCTTGTATAAGACGGTATAAAGAATTATCCTCAATTTATGATGAAGAGCTTAATTTTATATTTATCCAATATTTTTAACTCAATTGCTCTATCGTATTAGATGCTGCACAATGCTACTTTGCCAACTGCCTGTCTTCGAGTGCGTCTGCTTGAAGGGCAACTTGCTTCCATGATGAAAATTAATATAATTTTTTTATTTCTATTTCTTTTCACATTTTTGCCCCCGAAGCTGAGATCGCTGTTCAGATTGAGGAGGTTCACTTCTGACTTAAGCTCGTCAAGGGAGTTGGCATTACTCGACTCCTTGAGAGTATAGGCAGATGCCGTCACAAGTAGCGACGAATACACATGCAGTTCCAGATGTGAACGTTGACCTGCATCTCGTTGACTGCTGCTACCTTCAAGACCGATAGTTTCCACCCTCCGTCCGATCAATCTCCCAGACCTGGGCATTCCACTACAACCCAATTGACTCCCAAGCCGCCGACGTCTCCTCACATATACAGAAGTAATTACATTGAAGATAAAAGAAATTGATTAAGAAATTTAGCTCGAGATCTAAATCATACATTAGTGACTGATTCAAAGAACAAGGGAATTCACATCACGTACCTCGACAATAGCAGGGCCAGCAGCGACCGTGTCATCAGAGACAAAGTCCTTGCAGCTGGTGAGAACAACGTACGTCTGCCCAGCAAAGCCCTCAGGAATCTCAACGGTGAAGCCGCCCTCAATAGCCGTCGCCTCGACAAAGGTCGGACCAGTGACGGCAATAAAGGCAGCGTAGATCTGCTGACCCTCCGCGCCCTTGAGGGAATACCCAGGAGTCAGAAGAGTGACAGTATCGCCGGTCTTGATCTCCGCAGAGGAAGAATCAACACCCAGCTTGGGGAAGGCCTTGACGGGCAGCGGGGGGTTCTCCTCGGGGCAGCTGACGATGAAGCCCGAGGCGAGGGAGTAGACCTCGTTGATGGTCAGGGGCGCGTCGAACGCCTGGGGGAAGGGCTGCTTCTTGAGGCCGGCGCGGATGTAAGACGAGTGGCGGGCCTCGACGGTGAGGATGGACCCCGCGGCGGTGAGGTATGTCTTGCTCATGATGTCGGCGGCGGCGCCGAGGTAGGCTGAGACACCGACGCCCTCGAGGATGGAGGCCGTGGCCAGGAAGGTCTCGACGGAGGTGACGCCGAATGCGTAGGTGCACTTTTCGACGGGAGTGACACCGGCAGCTGTGATGAATGTTAGCGGTCTTGCAATGAAGTTGAAGAGGGATTGGGGGATGTACCATTGAGAGCCTTGGTTAGGAAATCCACATGGGTGGTCTCATCGTCAGAGACCTTCACGATGGCCTTGTAAAAGGTCGAGTCGTAGCCCGCATCGGCAAAGTCGCTCTCTGTAAAGTTGGCCAGCCCTTCGCGGTAGAAGTTGTCCTCGAGATGCTCCAGTGTGAGAGCATAGTTGAGGATGACACCGTCGTTGATCTCAGGAGCGCGCTTAGCGGGTGCGGCAGAGACGAGGCCAGCAGCCGCGAGGGCAACGGTAGCGGTGGAAAGATACATTATGATGAGGTGTAGAGGACAAGTATAACAGAAGTATTAGGGCGCGGCTAAGGCTCAAAGTGATGGAGGTCTGTTAACGAGCGAGCTGGTGAAGTATACCGGCAATGGGGACGATGGGCCGTCAATGATATAGACACCGTCCAATTCCACCCAGCCCGACAAAGCATCGGCATCAGAAACTGCCGGCACGATGTCTAATTGCTTCGCCCAGCCCCCAAAGAGCTGCATGTCCCCTCGTGAGATCTCCTCCCTGATTTCTGATTTTGCACTGCCCGTCGGCTTGATGCCCTTCCGCTCCGAACCTCCGTTTGTAATCTAACTTGAGCTTTTACATCATGCCCAGAAAAAGATTCGCCCGATACGGCAATCAGCTAAGGAAACATGGGACGAGAGTTATCTTGGGCATGCCGCACAGGATTTCCAACTTTAGAGAGCGTCATACTTCAGGATCCCTTACTATCCGGCTCCAGTGCCAGCAGGTGCACGTGTCGGGATAATGCACCAGGATAATGCCAGACGGCGACGACCGCCAGGAACTCTGGGGGATCGGCACGGCAACTCGTCGTCCCGTGCAGCCAAGTTTGGTTCTAGCGTTGAACTTGTTTATACATGTTTGGTCTTGTTTCTGGGCTTGTGGGGCGGTGGCTGATCTCGGATGCCACGACTCCGAGAGGCTAGCGACGCCCCGAGGACGTCTTGTCAGTTAGATCGCATATCTCTGCGCAACCGGGTGAAAGATTACGAGGCGAATCGCCCATGAAAAATATGCGTATAGAATGGCCCTGTATTTCTTTCACCCAGCGTGTCCTTTGCCGCCTTACATCCTGAGACACAGCGCGGCATGTCCACTACCCGGGCGCGCTATCGTTCAGTCCAGGCTCGCTCTGTGGACATTGGATTCTGCTTTGGTCAGAGATCGGAGACTGATGTTGGGAGGGATGCTCAAGGGATGGTCGTTTGGCCGACTTCGAGGGGAGCCGTCGTCCGTGGACGAGATGATCAAGTGCCGAATCTCCGATGGTTCATTCTCCTGTTCTGGGCACTTGTCCGTGTGGCCTGTTGAACAGACAGCAATGGTTCAGCAATATCATCTCCCCTTCTACCGCTCTTGATCCCCTTCGTGCATATTGCTGAACCCTCTCTGCCGTTGCTCGCTTCTATCTCGCACTCTTTTGCCACGCTCAATACCCAACCGAACACTATGAAGTTCCACGTCATCGCAGCTCTTGCCGGTACATTCAAATCACTCTTCACTTGTAATCTCTGCTAACAGCTTGTGCAGTCCTTTTTGGAGTCACGGCCGCCGAATCCATGTCAACGGTACTCTGCAGTGGCTGCCCGCCGCATTCATTTGCCCCCGACATGGTAACGCGCTCTGCGCAGCCTACCTCGTCCTGCACGGATCGGGCTCTGACTGTCGTCTCCGATGAGACCGCGCCGGGCTCTTCGGGGGCTGCCATGCCCACCGGCTCCAAGCCCTCTTCGACCCCTACAGCCGTTGTGCCTGTAAATGGTGCAGCCGGCAACAGCATCGGCAGCTTGGGCGGACCGCTCATCATTGCCGCTGCTGCCATTGGCTACATGATGTAGTGTGCTGGATGCCCAATGCCAGAGGAGGGAATGATTTCCCGTTGTCTCGGTGTCATAGGGCAATACTTGTATATACACTGTCTGTCTATTCATTCGTGGCGACCGCGAGGGGTTTTCGCTCTATATAACGCACTTGCTTTGGTTCCTCTTTGGCTAGATGCCTTACTTCTATCCCCCATATCTTTATGCATAATCTCTAGTTGGGGATGATGGGGAGGGTGATGTAGTTCCGCAGCTGCGGTCCGAAGTGAATATGATTTGATCCCTGGAACACCTCGGGAGATCTGAAATAGTATTGGTCAGCTTATTATTCTTAAAGTATTCAATGAAGCCAGATCTCACCTGTCGACAGGATCGTCGTGCAAGAAGATGCCCGATCCCTGTGTATCACCAGACGCCACCTCAAAGACAAGCTTCCCGCCCCTTTCTACCACCACATTCGTAGGCCAAACCTCGACATCCACCGCGTAAATCTCACCCTGTATGACGGGAAGGACATCACTGCTCGTATAGTTCCGATGGGGGATCCAATCGCGGTGCTTGACGTTCGTCTGGTCAACTTGTCGGAGAGACACTCTCAACCAGCCCTTGGAAACAGGGACTGGATCACCTGCAGTGCCCGTGTAAAAGATTTCTTGTCCGGCTGGGTCAACGTGACGAAGCGTAACAAACAGGTCTATGTCGCTCGGTGTTGGTCCCGAGGGATCCGGAGTCACCGAGACATTGAGGTGCGCGACAATGTGCCCGGTGATCTCCGTTTCTGACTCGAAGGCCGCGGTCGAGAACTGAAGAAACTGGGGATTGCTGAGAGTGCCCAGGGCCCTGTAGGAGAGTTTCTTTCGATCAACGTTGGAGCCATCCCAGCTGAGGCCAAGGTCAGGCGTGAGGAAGAGCTTAGTGTACTGAGTCCTGGCGATGGGCCACTCGGCTTCGTCGCGGCGGGGATACGCCTTCTCCTTGTCGGCGTCGTTGAACCCGACGTTGCCCTTGCGGAGGACGAGGCTCACAGGGGGGACTTTACCCTCCTGCGACCAGCCCACTCTGTCGTCACCCTTGAGGAATGCATCCAGGAAGCTGAGCTGGATGTTGACCTCTTCTTCATAGTAGAATGGGAGATCGTGTCTGCCGGTGATCATGCGGAGATACTTGAACTTGGATCCTGCGTGGGTATATCCCTCGATATTTCCGCGTAGGTGAAGGAGGATGCCTCCCCAGTTACCCACAGAGAGCAGCGGGACTTCAATGTCGCCCATATCATACTCCTTGGACGCGTAGTATGGATCGTCTCGGAAGCGATTTGCCTGGTTGTCTGCCGTCTGATCCCTCCTGTTGGCTACAAGGTCTTCATCCGGAAGATCACCCTCGATCGTATCAGGGCCCCAATTTCGCGAGGCCCTCCCGGGGCGACCATATTGGTTAGTGATGACCTGCCGATTCCACCAAAACTTAATAAAGCCATTGGATAGGATACCACCATGCCTGCATCTGTCCCTATAGTAGTCAGACATGCCCTCCCAGGGGACTATAGCGGAGAGCCCCTTCGGCTTCCGAGCGGCGACCCTCCACTGGCTTCCAGCGTAGTAGCTAATGCCGAGAAGCCCGACCTTGCCGGATGACCAGGGCTGCTCCGAAGCCCACTCGACTACGTCGAAGAATGCCTCGCTGGTGCCCCTTGACATCGTGTCGAGGACACCTGGCGACTGTCCGAGGCCCCTCTCGTCGACACGTACGATTGCGTATCCATGCTTGGTCCAGAAGCCTGGGTCGGGCGTTTCCCAGGCCGAGTGAGCAGACTTGTGCTGGGGATTCACTTCGTCAAACGACTTGGGGTGGAAGCTATCCTGATATTAGAACCTGAAAAGGATACTGGAACGAAGCGAATCTCTTACTCTTTGTAATGGATGTCCTTGCCGTAGGGGCCATAGGTGACCAGAACAGGTACCCGATCAGCGCCCTTGGGTCGGTAGACATTGCAGCGAATCAACCCGTCGCCCGATTTGAGAGGAACCGTGGCATTCTGCTCAAATATGTACGGGAAGGATGTGTCATCCACCGTGTGAATGTCTTTGATCTCGTTGGGCATCGTGACGGGTTGTGTAGGTCCGGGCTGAAGGAATCGTATGAGGCGGTTCGATCAGCCATCACATTGATTCATTCGCGATTTATTCCCCGTTTTGAATCTCCCAAAATAGAATCACACCATCCAACGGAGGTAAGGCGCGTCACTGCTCGGGGATGTGGAGGGTTCCGACCCGAGAGACGTGGGGCCGATCCCGATGTCGAGTTCCGTGGCAAGTCCCCGGATTTCGGGAATGCACCCTGGAAGTCTCGGCAAAGATGATCATACTAACAGGCAGCTACTTTCAACATATCAGGACGGACCTGGTTGGCACAGAGCCTTTCTCAGATTCACATATCCCAGACGATCAGCGAACGCGCAATGCAATATTGCCTTGTTGCCTTATCACAACCTCAGATACGCCATTTACAATGACTGAAACTTCTAAATCAACCCCCCTGAAGGTCCTCATCGTTGGAGCAGGTAAATGGGAAACATGTCCTCGATTAATAGAGCTAACAAAAGTAGGCATCGGAGGCCTGACTGCGGCGTTGGGATTGCGGCAACAGGGACATGACGTAACTGTAGGTGAAGAATCTACTTGAATCACGAGATGACCTCACATTTCACACCTCTCAGTTATTTGAAAGATCGCAGTTGGCAAAGGAGACCGGTGCCGCCATCCATCTTGCTCCCAACTGCCACGGCATTCTCAGGAGATTTGGGGTTTTGCCCGAAACTTTCGGTGCAAACCCAGTCAACGGTGTAGGTAAAGCGACGAGTTGCATCTGATTGCGGCTACCAACGAAGTACAGGTTGTTGAACGCGATGCTTCTGGGAACCTCAAGTTCGATATAGACCTCCGGGAGGCCAACGCCATCTGGCAGCATGTGAGTGTCGCCCAACTCATAACAGAGTCGTCATTAATCAGAGAACCCAGCCGTGGATGCTCTCCCATCGCGTTCAGCTTCACGAGGAACTCAAGCGTATTGCTACATCTACCGACGGATCTGGAACACCCGCTGTGCTTCGCACATCTAGCGCCGTAGTCGACTGCGATCCAGACACTGCTACAGTGAAGCTCGAAGACGGCTCTTCATTCTCGGGAGACCTGGTGCTTGGCGCAGATGGTGTCAGCGTAAGGCCTCCTCCAGCGCCGTAATAGTGATGCTCCGTTCTCTAACAGCCACAGTCAATAACTCGGCAGATCGTGGCCGGGCCGAATGTCAAGCTATTTGGTTCCGGGAAGAGCGCCTTTCGATTTATGATTCCTTGTGGCAAGATTCGCGACAACCCGACAACTGAAGGCCTGCTCAGCCGCGACGGATACTTGTCGATGTGGATGGGGGATGACCGGCGACTTATCATGTATCCGTGCTCAAACAACACGGTCATGAACTTTGTCGGCATCCACCCTAGTGGGCTGTCTGCTGCAGCCAAGGAAGACAGTAAGAACAAGCATTGGGAATGTGTTTGTGCTGGGTTGACCAGCTAACCTTTTATTAATAGGCTGGGGCCGCGGCGGAAGCAAAGAGTTTCTTCTCGAGATTTACAAGGACTTTGAACCAAAGGTTCGGTCACTGTTGGGCCTGGTGGAGAGCAGCGAACTCAAGGTGTGGACGCTTCTGGACATGGATCGAATCCCATCTTGGTTCAAAGGTCGGCTGGCTCTCCTTGGAGACGCCGCGCACCCATTTCTTCCTCGTGAGTCGGCCAGTGCCATACTATCAAAGTCTTTCTAACAGCGTAATCAAGATCAGGGGCAAGGAGGTATTTTGAAAGACTCATATCTGGGTAGAATGATCGCTAATAAACGCAGGTGGTATTGCAATCGAAGACGCTGCGTCTTTGTGTGCGCTGCTCCCTCCAGGGACGAAGACGGAAGATATTCCAGAACGGCTCTCCTTGTACGAGAAACTTCGTGATGAGAGGGCGCACAAGATTCAAGAGTTCACTAGACAGGCTGGGAAAGACCTCAATGCCAAGAACCGCGGAGACTTCAATAGTAAGAGATGCCTCGACCTCTCGACTCCCCGATACTAATCAACGCAGTTATGGAGTTTACGAATTACAACTTTGGGCACGACGAATGGCACAACTCTACCAGAGCCCTGAAAGAGCACCTGTGGTCCCGCAATGGGTCCCTCCATTGGCGATCACCTCTTTCATTTGGGCCGATGCCCAGCCCTCGGCAAGACCACTACGGACGACGCATCCCCTCCCAGGATTCTCGATTCACAACGTACTCAGTCCGCTTCAAATCCTCCGCCACGTATCTGAAAACCTTGTTCCCCACGTCGTCATTCAGCCTCTCCAAGCCAGGGACTGTCGCCGAAGCCAGCTTCCAGTGCACTGAACTGAAGGGACTAAAGTGGCTGGGGGGCGGCGGCTACAAGTTCTTTGGCCTCTGGATCCACGGGGTGCAGTACCAGAGGAAGGACGGAAGCAAATTACGCGGATCGTTCCTCGCTGTGCTGTTGGAGTCTTTGGCGGATCCTATCATCACGGGGAGAGAGGAGCTGGGCATGCCCAAAATCTACTGCGACATTGACGTTGAGAATCAGGAGTCGACAACCAACATCCGATGTAGCTGGCGAGGCACCGAATTTGTCAACATTGCAATGGACGGACTAGGAAGAGGAGCGTCGCTCCTCAAAAATGGAGACGTCAAGCAGTCTCCAGCCTCTCCAGCCTCTCCAGACGAAGGGACTTTTGTCTACCGATATGTTCCCGCAGTGGGCAAGCGGGGAGTTGCTGATGCTGCGTACCCCGTGTTCTTCCGGAATGGGTCAGCACGGACACCTCCGGAAGTTGAAAAGGTGACACTGGCTGATGGGGCTCAACTTGGCTTTTCTGAAGGAAACTGGGATAGCTTGCCGACGCTTCATCATATTGCGACAGGGTTCTCTGAAATCCCCGTCTATGAGATACTGGAGAGCAAGGTGGAGGAGGGACGTGGAGGTGACGACATCTCCCACGCGGAAAGAATCGAGTAGCTCATGAGTTGGGGATTGCACCTTGGTCTGAAAATCGAGCCTTTTTCTCTATTAAACAATAATCTTTGAGGCTAACCCAAGCAGATATTCCCACTGAACATTGACACTAGTCATTTGATTGCTAGGGGCACAAAAGCCAAGATATTCAAGCGCACCGAATTCCTCCAGATTAGTTTAAAAAAGTATCAGATTTCCCCCTGTTTCTTATTTCGATTGGGATACTTGAAATTAAATCGGACGACCAGGCGTCAGACGGTCGATATACTCCCCGAAGCCAACACCGAAGATGACTCGTGATATTTCCGCTACATCACTACACAAGTAGCTGCCGATACTGCTGTTCGCCGCCAAATTCTACATTAGCATCCAGTCTCTCGAGGCTATGAAAGCATTAGGTTGAAGCTCTTACCGACACCGATGACCCCTGAAGCCACGCCCGCGGCAACTCCGTTCATTGTCCCATCCCAGACAGTACTGGTCTGTCCGCGGAAGGTCTTGTACGTTTCTCGCTTCACGAAAAGACCCTTTCTTAACTCGGCAATCTCCACCTTCATGTCTTCGATCAGCCTTTCAGTGTCGCCTTCTCCGGTCTTGCCTCCAGGTCGGTATTCGCAAGAGGTTCGTCGCCCAGGCTGTTCCAGTTGTTTCTGCCCCTTTCCATTCTGAGGCTGCAATTTTCGTCGTCGGTGAGCTTCCTGGGACCCTCGAGATTTCTCTTCCCAGAGCCCTTCTTGCCGCTCATGTAGGAACTCCTCCATGTCCATGATCTTCTTCTCGTCGACAGAGATCCGGGTCCTTAAACTTCTATCCGTATCTTCGACCAGCCGTTTCAAAGCTCTTCCCTCGTCATTGTGTAAATCTTGCATCGACTTCCTCAGAACCCGCCTGTTGTAGTCGACCTCCTTGAGTCTCTTATCGATGTCCGCCTTTTGTTCTTCCAAATGCGAAGCATATGTATTGGTGACCCCGGCTAGACGACCCTTCATGTTGGCTTTGAGTTCTCTCAGCTCTCTCTTATACTTGGCCCGCGACTTTTCCACGTCGTCGGTCACCACCTTGCCTGCAGCTGTCTCGCCCAACGACATCTTCTCGTCGATCAACTCCCGTTGTAGCCGAAGAACCTCGGGTGCGTGTATGTCTAGCCGGGCCACGAGATGGCTGATGATATCCTGGGCTGAGGCGAGTCTCTTCGAAGGGTTCCCATAACCTGCCTGGCCGTAACGAAACACGGTTGCTCCCTTAGCAACCAAGTCGCCAAAGTATCTATCGTTGGTCGTCATTTCGCTTTCTCGACCCTCGAGGCTTTTCGTGTCGAGATATGTCGCCTCCTCGGGCCACATGGTCGTGGCGATGGCGAGATTCTCGTAGGAGGCAAGCCCACACACAGCCTTGACCATATGGATATTCCGCAAGGTCGATCCTGCCATGCGGTTATCTGAAATAGGATGTAGCAGAATGAGCCCGTGTACACGGATGTCATTTGCATATGAGGCACCGAGGTAGGTGGCCAAGATCTGCAGTGTGTCGATGTCGGGCCGACTGGTATCGTTGAAACCAGGTGTATCAACCAGATAAACTCGTCGCCCATTATGCAAGAAATGAAACACGTCTATAGAGCTGGTACCTGAGCTGATGTTAGCAAACCCTCAGTCGCCATTGGCACAAGTTGCAGCAGAGGAGGCGTCACATGAGTGTAATCCGTGGCCGACGGCAGCATCTTTTCCTGTACATCGAGAAACGAATGTACTTTTTCCAGAGCCCGTTCTTCCCAGAACAAGGATGAAAATGTCCTTTGGGTCAGGCTTGGTCACGCCCAGAAAAGCTGAAAACCGCTGGGCTTTGTCGGCCAGTGCTTCTGCGTCAACCTCCGTGTCGTCCATTGCTGAAACTCCCAAAGATGAAGAAACGCGGGGAATGCCAGAGTCGAAGCGAAAGCACTGCTGCACGTTTGCCAGCGGCGATGAGCTGTGAGAGCTGGTGCAAACGTGATTGAGGAATCAGAGATGCGAGAAGAGCGGTTTGGAGGGCAGCCGCACAATTGTCAGAACGATTGCGCAAAGTTTCAAGCGAAGACGGCCCCGAGCAGCTGTTCACCGAATGAGAGGAGGCCAGTGCCAGTTCACCAATGTTGACCCTGGCGGGCCGATCCGCCTTGTTGCCTTTGCACAAGCACAGCCTCCAGGGCGTTCTGGCGAATTGCCTTATGCTTGGCCGTCCTATCAAGCCTACAGGATCGTTGTGGAGACGCTGATGGTTCCTTCTGGTTCATTGGCTGGATTTCAGCTGGAGGGTGGTCAGATGTGTGCATGCCCACTTAACAATGGAAGCAGCTTCTTGGAGCCAAGCCTAATGAAAATCCCTTGCATCGGGGAGCCTTTCTAAGGTGCTTGAACTTAAAGTAGTTAAGGCGTTGTAAAGATATTAGTAAAGCACTTTAAGGACTAGAGCTGTTCCCAAGTATCCCTCGAACTGGATCCGCGGTTGACGCGGCAGCCTGTTCTTCCTTGAGCCCGAATTGACCAACATGCAGAATGATGACCCCATCGAACGCCACTTGGCTGCAGATTTTGGACAGTTGCGCCGGTCGACTCGATGCGCCTTGCAGGTCGCCTGCGGCTGACTTGGTGACGTGTCAAGCGGTAAAATGCCGAGTTCAAATCGGGGCCAGGTTCCGAGCCGAGTCCATTGCTGCATTCAAGAAACTGCTCAAGTGACGGCGTCTCCTACTAGCTGCTCGACATCCCTTTGTGGACAACGCCAAAATGATGCCCAGTAAGCTTCACGTCCGTATCCACGAGCTCTCGCTGAACCATGACCAGACGTCAATTACTCTACCTACAGGGTACCGGAATATCTAAGATTGCCGCCTCCCGAGTCTGCCGGCCCTGTTCGGACGTCTCCGTCCTACGAGCCACCAAGCGTTGAGACGGAAGAGTCCAGTGATGAAGACGCAGGCGGATCCGATATAAGCGCCTCGGATTGCGAGCTAGAAGAAGAGGCTCCAAGTTCATCGCTACCAAAGACAAAGGGATTCCGTAATGGCCGGGCTCCACAGTCAGAAGCACTCAACCCCCTGCACCAAGAGTTTCTAATCCAAGAGACAGGCCGAGCGACGTCTTTATCGCTGTGATGGGCGTCACGGGATCAGGCAAGAGCTCCTTCATCTCAATGTGCTCTGAAAAACGCGTCAAGATTGGCCATTCTCTCGAAGCGTGTGAGTGACTGGAAACCATGGATCGGGCATGACAATTGTGACTCTAACAAGAACAAGGCACGTCAACCGTTGATGTCTACCCATGCAACCTCTTTGAGGGCCGTACCGTCTATCTCATCGATACTCCCGGGTTTGATGACACTGATAAAAGTGATAACGAGGTCCTCAGAGAGATAGCTGCGTGGCTCGCAGACTCGTACCAGAACAAGATCTTGCTTCACGGGATCATATATCTACATCGCATCACTGATGTCCGGATGCAAGGATCAGCCAAGAGGAATCTAATGTTATTCAGGGAGCTATGCGGAGAAGATGCCCTCCATAAAGTTATTCTTGCAACAACCATGTGGGACAAGGTCTCGCAGAAGAAGGGCTTCCGTCGCCAAGCAGAGTTGATGAACACGGAGGAG
This sequence comes from Fusarium nematophilum, assembly GCA_033030565.1. Lineage (NCBI taxonomy): Eukaryota > Fungi > Ascomycota > Sordariomycetes > Hypocreales > Nectriaceae > Fusarium > Fusarium nematophilum. Next base: position 152,312 of record JAVIXY010000068.1, read on the forward strand.
TTCTGGGGCTGGATGGTTAGCAAAGGAAGCAAGGTCCACGAACACCACAATACACCAGAGTCGGCCAAGCGAATCATCGACCAGCTCGCCAACCACGACAAGAGTTTCGCCACAGACCTGCAGCGGCAGCTCGTCGACGAGAAGCTCACTCTGGATCAGACGTCGGCCGGCAAGGAGCTCCAAAGCGAGCTGCTGAAGGAGCGGGAACGATGGCGGCGACAGCTTGACCAGGTCAAGAAGGACATGGAGGCGGCCCTGGACAAGAACGACAAGGAGGCTGAGAAGATCATGCGTGAAGAACGGGATAGGTATACACGCATGATCCAGCAGGCTGAGGACAACACAGCTGCGCTTCGCGTGACCATGGAGAGCCTCATCGCCCAGCGCGACGAGCGCGTCGCCCGAATGGAGAAAACACTCCGGGAGCAGCAAGAAAGAAATGCCGCGTCCGACACTCTACCGAAGAGAGCAGCTGGCGGTCGGGCCGTGAATTCAAAGTCGAAGAACGGCAAAGAGTTTCCACCAGTTTTAGTATCGTTGTTTGGACCCGGGTTCAGCTTGACAAGCCTCAGCTGCTCGAATAAGTAAGTGCAGGTATCGACTACGGAGTGAACAAATTGCTGATGAGCCTGGGCAAGCAATGTTCCCGGCCCCAAGCAGCGCGCACCTCCAGGAGCCAAAGTAAGTGCAGCAATAGTCGGAGAAAGACTGGACAACAAGACGTCGTGGATTGCTCGCTACTCAAACGAGACCTGGGGTAAGGCCGAAACAGGATTCCCGAAGCCACTATAAAGACGCTGATTAGTATGATAGGACGAAGCAAATTCTTCGAAAGGTACTATCCTCACTTGGATGGCAAGTTGAGGGGAAACGGGGACGAAAAGCTTGCAATCTGCGTCCTCGGGGCCAACGAGCAGTACTACGCGCGATGGACAGACGGTTCCTGGAGCTGCTACGCATACGAAACGACCATCGCTGCACTCAAAGAGGTTGTCAAGAAGTGCAAGAAGAAGATCGACCACGACATCCAGACGATTGCGCTTGGCTACGGAGCCAGCTACCTCATCTCGTATGGGCGCAGTACGAAGTCGACGTGGAAGCACAAGTGCGAGCTCAAGACCTACTACCCACAGCTGCAGCAGGTCCTGCAGGATAAGAAGCCTTTGAACGTACTTGTGAGTTCCCCCAGACAAGTCCCAATCGTAACTATAGCTTACACTTCAGCAGGCCGTTGCACTTAACCCGCGCAGCAAATTCGATTATATCCTGGTGTATTCAGAGCGGAATGGGCGAAAGGGGATTTCGTGGATTTGCTCAAACCCTCTTGTCGACGAAGCAGTTCGGGCGTGGGCTAACAAAACACTTAGTGTTGACGGCTTGAAGCAAGGTGATGGTTCCTAAGAGCATACCCTGAAGGGGTGGGATTTTCTTTTTTACTTGACCTACGTAACTTTACCTATATCTTGTTATCTAATTAATTACTATATTCATTCTAATATAATTATATATTATTAAATAAGTCACTATAATAATTACTGTATCATTACTATACGGTTTAAGGAAATATTTAAATATCTTAAATTCCTAAATACTAATGTAGTATCGGCCAGGATAATTATCCATTCCTTTACTCTTATTCAATACTTGAACTAAAATAGACGACTGGGCGTCAGACGGCCGATACACTCCCCAAAGCCAACACCCGAAGATGGCTCTCCCGCGACAGCAGTGATGCGTACAATATCGCCATCCTCAAGGAACCCACGGTGAGAACCATCCTTCAAGGCAGCCGGCTTTGTTCCCCCTTCTGTCGTTTCAAGCAAGCAGCCACGGCTTCCATCATCCGAGCCACTAACAGTACCGGTCGCCAGGATATCCCCCGTCCGAAGAGCACTCCCGGAACTCACCGAGTGCGCAACCATCTGCGAGGGTGTCCAATAGAGACCCTCTACAGGGCAGACGCCGATCGTTGTAGCAGTTGACCCGGATATGATCTCCACCTCCATAGTAATAGAGTAGGTCGATGAGTCTGGATCCGTCAGATAGCTCGGAATGGAGGTTTGTGCTGCTGCCTTGGCTCTGAAGGGCTCCAGAGCATCGAGTGTGATGATCCACGGGGATATAGAAGTACCGAGGCTCTTGCCATTGAAGGGCCCCAGGGGATTCATTTCGAATCCTTGGATATCGCGGGCTGAAGGTTTGGTCAGTCTTCTCCGACTTGCTCTTTTTGGCTCGCCTGAATACTTACCACTCCAGTCATTGAGAATTACAAACCCAAAGATATGCTCATGAGAATCTCCAGCTCGTAGCCTCTCCTTCATGGCCAATGGCTTGCCGATAATTGCAGCTAGCTCAACCTCGTAGTCAACTTTCTGCGATGGCCCAAATGCGATGGCGTTATCGTCAAGGGGATCGGCGACTGCTGGGTCTCGAAACTGGCCACTTGGGCGTTCGATATCCGTCCCGGAGATTACAATGGAACTCGTGCGGCCCTGGTACCCGATTGGGAATTTGAAGAACCCAGGGGGTGGCTTTGTGCTCCCGGTGATGATGCGGCCCGCGTTTGTAACATGGTCGAGAGAGCAGGAAAAGTCTGGGTCATCAGCAATTGGCAATATCACTTCGGGTTGGGTCAAGTACCTGAAAAGTCTCTGATTTCCACCGGGAGGTGCATTGTCACAGAGGCCGCATCTTCCCGGCTTGTAGATGGGAACCCTTCGAGGCCGTCCTTGCGGAAGATGTCTTGAACTGTGCTCCGGACAACCTGATGCAGTGTCTTTGGAAGAGCTGCAAATTCATTCAGGGTTGGCTGGTTGAATATGCCTTTCGGAAGACCGTCGGATCCATCGAAGACCCCATGGACTTGCAGGTCGTTGAGGAACAACACCACGTTCCCGAGCCGGGTGACTGCTTGCGGGCTGCTATGGGCTGGGGAAGAGGCAATTCCGAAAGGAATGTTGCGATCAGAAAAGTGGTGCGCAAAATCCATTGATGCCATTGTGTCTAATCCAGGTGAAGGGTGTACTGCTTGCTCGCTCTTGAGGCTAACAAGACATGGGAACCTCAATATGTCAAGTACTTTGACAGCCATCTTCAGACGCAGTCGGAATTCGGCTTGGTGGAGTGGTTGGTTCGCCGGTACGTCTCTCCACATTCCCGATCGGCAGCTGGAAGCGGCAGGCACTTGAGAACACAGTGACTGATTATAGAGCCGGCTCAGCCCAAATATCTCCGTGATGAGCCTGTAACAAAGAAGTGTCTCAATACTCTACCACCGTCAACAAGCCCCATCTCAATCATGGCTCTCCAAGGACATCTCACCCAGCCGAAACGCTTCATCACCACGCACAACAGCGACGGAAAGGCCATCATCGACTCGTCCATCTCAGATGACGCCCCATTCTACGAACTCCCAGACGGCATCGCTCAATTCTCGCAATGCTACGTCACCCGGGAATTCCCAGTACAGCTCAATGAACAAGCCGACTTGAAGGCTTATCAGGACTTCCTCAGCAAGCCCCCAGGACTGACCGTCTCCACGGGCACAGTCCTCCGCTATGTTGATATACCACCCAGTCAAACTTCTCCCATGCACCGCACCGTCAGCCTTGACTTTGGAGTCGTTCTTGAGGGGGAGGTTGAGCTCATCCTTGATTCAGGAGAGACCAGGCTGCTGAAGAGAGGAGATATCTGTATCCAGCGAGCTACCATGCACGCGTGGAGAAATGTCAGCGATGGGGAATGGGCAAGGATGCTTTACGTGCTCCAGCCGTCGGCTCCGTTGAACGTGAGAGGGCAGGAATTGAAGGAGGATTACGGGACTATGCAGGGTGTCAAGGCATCAGATTAACATGATAGACTGATTATATACACAACTGCCCGCGACCCGCAAATCGGCAGTATTGACACAGACTATATAGCAAGTTTGAAGTACCTCTCTCTATTGTATACTAGAAATGGTATATCCTCTACAATTCTCCTCCAATTGGATACCTAAACACACGGTCGCTCAATTTACCAAACGATGCTCTCCAAAGTTGTGCGGCACCCTGAAACCCAAGTCAGCTTAACATCTCTCACGAAGCCTGTCACACTTACAGCGTTGATGGAAAGCCCACCAAACATGACGGTTATGAACACGCGCTCAATGGTGCTCGTATAGACTCGAACTTCGGACTGGTCGCGTTGTCGGTTGATGGCCCTGTAAGCAGGGACGCGGCGATGGCTGACGTCCCACTGCTGGGCTAACGGGGATGCATTTGACTGCGGCTGATGCGGCGCAGGTATCTGGTGCTCCCGATGAGTCTGGGAGTGATGCAGTTCATAATCAGCCAGTACGGCGTTTTGCAAGTGCCTGTTTGACGCAGCAGGAGCCTGAGTTGTGGTGGTTGACATGTTGGGCGCGAGACTCTCACTTCAAGAAACGAGGCCGTTGCTGGTGACTTGGAGGGACACAGCAATAAAGGTCCACAAGGCCTGCCGGAGAAGCGGTAGCTCTCTTCCTGGCTTGATTTCTCCGAGCAGGTCGTCAGGACGGCTCGGTCCGGGGAAGGGAGACCTCCACTCGGGATGTGGAGAGCCCGACGAGTCCACATTCCCGAGTCGCCCGGGGAGGCCGACTTCAGTTGGACTAGGTTATGGCAGGGAGCACGGTGCTAATGTGCCTTATTTGTGAGCTATCTCTCAAGGCTCCAGGCGTATCCACGGACTCTGCAGCACCTTGGCAGCACTCCCCACCATGACGAAACCCTTCTCCAAAGTCAGGTCTTCAGCCATAGATGGCAGGGCTCAGAATCCTTTCTACAAGAAGAACCAGCTGAGGAAGCTTCATAGCACTCTCGCAGACAAGGCAGCCGAGATACAAGACGCCATCGGGAAGGACACCAGCCATCGACCTGCGGAGATCAAGATCGAGTATTGGCTTGCCCTTCAGTGCATCGCAGAAGCTTTCAACTCGATTGATCCGGCCCAATGCTTAGAAGACGAGTACGCCGTCGCAAAGGGACGCGATGACTTGAATAGTCCTGGGCCGGTTGGCATCGTGGTCATTGAGCCCTCGTCTCACGCCTTCTTCTACAGCCTCATTGCGGCTCTGGTCCCGGCCCTGGCAGCGGGGAATTCTGTGATTGTTCAGGTACTTCACACAGCCTCTCCTCGCAACCAACATAACTAACGGCGTGATAGACACACAATTCTCTACTCGAGACGCCACGCCTCGTCCTGGGTTTAATCCAAAAGGCTTTGGGCCAAGACATTTTTGAACTCGCGAACCAAGAGGCTACAGCTGAAAATATTAACCATCGCCACATAAGAATCCTCCAAAACGGCTCCTCTCGGCCGGCGCTGCGAGACGACCTCATCTCCAACCCCAAAGCCCGGGTCGTGGTATTTGTAGAGAGAGATGCCGATATTACTCTTGCCGCAAAAGCCATCACTTCAGCCCGGTTTGGCCTGACAGGGCGGTCTCCGTATGCTCCAGACGTGGTGCTCGTCAACGAATGGGTCAAGAAGGATCTACTGCGAGCCCTTCTCCAGGAGAGCACTGATTTCTTGAGCGGTCCAAATGATTCGAGGAACAAGGGAAAAGGCCCGAAACTGGAGCTGTTGAAGGAGGTTGAGAAAGAAGGATTGGCACAAGTGTTGTCATCAGGATCAAATGGGGCTATTGTCGACGTTGAGAACAGGTCAGAATTTCTTCAACAAGACTCGAGGTCTTACAGCTAACGACAGTAGGCAATCTTTTCTGTTGAATCGCAAAGTTACAGAAGGCTGTCTGGTCGTCCATTCCGTCAGCAGCATGGACGACGCTATCGATGTTTCCAGACGGTATGCTCACAGCCTCTCCAGCTTTCCCATCCTCAACTAACGGTACCTTTATAGAGCCGGCCCACTCGCTGCAGCCTATGTCTTTACCACGCCTACAATGGCCAAGTATCTGTGCCAGTTCATCAACTCGGCCGTCAGCTTTGTAAACCAGATTCCCATCAAGTTGATGTGTAAGTCGCCACGGGCCAGATTTCCGAGGTCGGAAGCATTGACAAAGCAGCAGACTCGCCCATCGCTCCCCTAGGCCACCCTCCTCAGCCCGATAGCTATGGGCTATACCAGCAGAGTATATTTTCCATGCCAGCACCCAAGTACATCACCAGTTCTGAAGTCGACGACAAGTTGAGCAGTCTGACCGGCCAGCCCTCGCCTCATCAACTGAGAGTGCTCGACCAGGAGGCCACGAGGGAGCTTCAAGAGGTGGTGAGGCTGAAGAAGGCTGGGGGCATCGGGTTCTTCAACCAGGGTATCGTGACGGGCCTGGTGTTGATGTTGACGACGTTGGCTTCGGGTGCGGGCATCATGGGCTATTATGGCTTCAAGTACTGGCGTGCCAGATCGGCTGGCTTTTAAATCGCGCGGTATCCGGGTCAGTTCTCGACTTGTAGATCATTAGAGTAGGACTATGTGTAATAATAAGGACCTTTCACAGGCGCGTTGTTCTCGACTGGGATAGTTGATAGAGAATGGAATGTTGGATGTTCGATGAGGTAAATTTTTGCCAATGTATTCTGGACGGTGTACCAATCCAGTGTCTTTAAAGGCATCCACAAGTATGATTCTATACAAGATTGAACACCTCTCGTACACCCCCGTTCTCTCCCTCTTCCTGAAACTCCCCGTACATGATCCCCTCCACAAAACACTCGCCCACCAACTCAAACCTCTCACCATCGTCATCTTCTGTATTCACCGGCCGCAACAAAAACGGCACATTCCCACCGTCCAATAACGCAATCACATCCCCCTCCTTGGCTGCCCACGGAACGAGTCCAAATCGACCATCAGCAGCTACAAAGAAGCACGGATCACAACACGTTGGCAGCGAGCCCGTCTCACACCACTTTATCTCAGGAACAGCCGAGGGATCCAAGACTCGCAGTTTCGGCCGTTCAAAGTACCCCCAGTGCGCTCTGACGTGATCCATGTACTCCCCCCGAGCCCTCACCGCCGTCTTGTCCGCTTGATTCTCGATACTCCTGGAGGCCCAGAAAGGTGTGAATCCACAAGGGTCCATCATCTTGTCAAATACTGCAGAGATGTCGCTCCTCTGATCTTCGTACTGGTAGGGATACATGTGCTCGATGGGAGCGTGACTAATGGCGGCAATCTCGGAGACTCGGTGTCCTGAAAGTTGAAGCACGAGCGGATCAGCGGTGTTGAGGAGCTCAAGGTCGGGCTTTGTATCGCCAGTTGCTCTGAACTTGAACTGGGTGTCGAGGTTGGCTCGGACCCATCTCGAACGACCCTGGCTGCTGACAGCCCAGGTGGGTTGGGCGAAGGCAGACTCCTCGTCTTTAGAACACAGGGTTCTCCGCCAGGTCCGGGTTGGATGGCAATGAACGGACGATAGGATCGATAACGAGCCGTATTTCCGTATCCACCACCGCGTAAAATCTGCAAAGACTTGTCTGGCAGACTTGTCATAGTTGGGGCGGATCAACTCGTCCAGCTCGGCAGGCACATGAGTCTCTTCCGCAAAGGTGAGGAGGGCAAAGAGCTTGTCTCTCGGATCGGTCGCTTTCAAGTCCATCCCAGCGAGAAAAACGTCCAAGATGCCCAACAGCTCGCTCCCGTCAACCTTTGGTTTGACCGTTGAAGTTGACGATCCTGTCGTTCTCCCCTTTGGCTTCAGCGACTTCCAGATGGGTGCCATGATCGTCTGCGCGATGGTGTGTGGGCTCTGCAAGCCGAACTCGGGGTTTCCGAGCCAGGCGTTGACCTGGAGTAGTTCCTCCCAGGCAACCAGCTCTCCCGAGCAGTGAACGAGGGCGTTCTGAGAGGACAAGGCTTCCTGGATAACCCAGACACGGGTAAACCAGGGGTTTTCGAAGAGAACGCTCATGAGGACTGCTAATTGGGTGGCGCTGAACCCGCCGGCGAGGTCCACCATCTCTCTCGACGACCACGTCTTTTCATGGAGGCGAAAGATTTCCCACATTCCGTGAAAGGATATCTTTCCTCCTCCACTCTTGTGGGCCTCCATGTGAGCGTCTATATCATCCAGTTTGAGAGTATGAGCTGTTCCAGCGCATGAACAGCTACCACCGCCCTCGCAGCGACGGTCGTTGTAGTTGCAAATGTCCCGGATGATGCGTAGACAAGTCTCCACGCCAGCGTTGTTCTCTCCAAGCCAGATGTGGACGGCAGAAGCCGACGAGTATATTTGGGTCATGAGAGTGACCTGGCGGGCTCTCTCCTCCAGGTCCTCCTGGTTGATGCAGACAGCATCAATCCAGATGACCAGGGGCTGGTCCTTTGGCCTCAATCGTCGAAGGGCGTCTGCGACATTGCGGCCAACACTCAGTGCCTGGTGAGCTGTCTCGCCTTCCACCTGATCTTCCCGAGGCGCAAGAGAGATATCGACGCGATCAGTGGGGTCTCCCCAGCAGTAAGACAGGGCGTGAAACTGGGCCGACTCCGAGTTGGCATCCTTGAGACTCAATCTGCTAAAGTAGCCCTTGATCGGATCTTCAAAAGCGCCCGGCTGCACGTGAAGAAGCCTAATCTCTTGCTTGTTGATGTCCAAGGCCTTCGAGTAGTGGACGGCATTGGATGTAAGATGCAAGCCTTTCAGCTCGTCATGGACCTCTTTCGCCTCGTATTCAATCTTGATCTGGCCATCCTGGATGATGTTGACCCAGGCCATGTAGACGGCTCTCGGAACGAGCTGAATAACATCCCCCGGCCGGAGGGCCTCGATCCAGAGTCGACGACGAGGTCCTTCGTTAAGATGCCATCGCGCAGTCCGTGAGTCAAGCTCAGGGTTTGATAGGCGGTTGTGGAAAATGATTATGGTACGCAGATTTGCCCGGCCTTCTGGACGCTTTACGGACGCGTCAAACCAGGTGAATGAGGGCTCTACCTTGGCATCTGACCAACCTATTGAACAGTCGGCGGGTGTAGGGCGATAACAGATTCTTGGCTTACCTTGATCGCGCGATGTGGTTGAGAAACTGACCGCCAGAACCCTCTTTGCATCTTGCGGTACTTCCAACTCGACGTATGGTCGTTCGGGACAGTGGTCGTGAACCTGCAGCAGCTCGCGCCGCACTGCCGTGCATTCTTTAATAACAGGGGCCATGGCGCAAGATGGAGTGCGTTCTTGGCTCTATCGAGAAGTGCTGGCTCACCACTTGAGGTATTTAACCACTGCGAGGAGGGATCCAATAGCCCCTGTAACAGGCATCCCCGAGTGCAGGCGACCCAGGCCTCAAGACTATTGCTCGACCAGTCATGACGTTGTGGATAAGCTCAGAGGTCCGCAGACAGGGCTGAGGTTGCGGCGCAGCATGATCCCGACAGATTATGGGGGCCGAAACCAGGATCGGCCCCCAAAATTAGAAAGAGTCCGCCTTGTCCGTCGGACTTGGGCATCGGGTTCGATCCGTGGCCGCAATAGCTGCTCGTCCACAATAACGTCGACGGCCTGGCGCTCTTTCGTACCGACGCAAGGTCTAATACGTTGCGGAAACTGGGAAGCCTGTTCAATCATCTGTCATAGTGTAGAGACAAACTTGAGAAACTCAGATATTAAAAGGCCGTTTTTATGGTCTCCCTAAGTCCTGCCTTAACTTATCTTGAAGGCCTCAACTTTTAATTTATTTCTAGTGCTGTATCTAACTTTATAATTATCATGTTAGGTCTAAGAATCAAAGAGCCTTATTGGCGAGTGAGCGAGTCAATACTTGCCTGTAGCTAGAGGCCCCCCCC
>JAVIXY010000068.1:162151-184979 GCA_033030565.1 Fusarium nematophilum
CCCCCCCCCCCCCCCCCCAACATTTAGGACTGTCGAGCAGTGCTTGAAGAAGCAGGATTGGGCCAAGATCTTTAGTACTTAAAGCAGAACAGCCTTGCATGCATGCAAGAGTAATTTAGAGGACCTGGGAGCTAGCTATGTAGCTGTGAGTAGTTTAGGCAGGCGATTGATTTAATAGCTCTGTAAGGTCGTGAATAATGTCAACCATTTATTCAATACCTAAATATGGCCGATATTGACCTAAACTAAGAGCTGCCAATAAGACATTGCCGTCTTTAGAAGGAATGCTAGTCTAGCGTATTGCTTATTAGGTCGGCCTACGGAACAATACCGCCTTTTGCCCGAAAACAAAACACAATACGTAGAAGGCATCTATAGAGAACACAACGGTCATTAATACCATACCTACCGATAAGAACAGCTATCAGGCTGAAGAGTGCAAAGGTGCCTCAGGCAGTTACGTTAGGTAAAAGCACTAAAAATAGAACACTAAGCGCCGAGGACAAACCAGGCTGAAGACTCAACGGATAACAATTCAAGAACAACGATGAATCTTGATCTCTGAATCTCCATGGCGAAATGATCTTCGACGTTCTGTAGCCATCCCCTACCATGGAATTGCCCTCCCTGTGCGCCGTCTGCACAGCAGTCGACTACACCTCGCCCAGCCACGGCCCCAGCTAGCTTGGCTCGTGGATGCTGTGATGCCACACTCGGACAATAGGCGCAGTTCACGGCCGTCACAATACCGCGCGCCGTCCTGGTCTTGGGCAAGCGTCGACGGCGAGATCCGCACGGTTCTCCTGAGGCACGCAAAGGTTCCAACACGAGAGACAGAACTAAAGGCCGATTCTCTCATTTGTGACGTTCTTGGCTGCTGGGCCATACCTCGGAGCTCCCTAAACCCTCTTGGTGAAGTGTCTGCTGGAGAATTGACGCTGAGGGGCCGGTTACGACGGGCAAAGGCCTCGCCACGCCTGCAAACGCGCTGGTATACGGACTGCAGGGTGATATATGAAGAGCAGTCCGGAGCCGAACTCGGTTGGTTCCTTGTCGACGATCAGTCCAGCCAACTTCCTACCCAAGAAGTCTGGTGCATGCCTCTCCTTGGGTCCGGGTCGAGGCGGAGCATATGCGGCCTGGCTCTAGTCGAAGCAACCGCAGAAGAGAGGAGGCAAGCAGAAGCACACAGGCGGCTCCAGAAGAGGGTCTTTAAGCGGATCGGGGTGGTGGAGCCAAAGTGGAATGATATGAAGCCTGGGGATGCGCCTGCTCACTCATACGTTGTCGGATCCGATAGTGTTGACTACATCCCGAATGAGGAACTTTTGACTACGAGGGTTCTTCTTGATTGGTTCGAGGCGGCGAAGGAGGAAGTGATTAGCGTAATGTAGCTATCCTCTAGCTTAGAAAATATGCTATATCAAGTGTTTATTGGGGCTATTCCATACCAACTTAACTGCATGCCTGCCTCCTCCCCTTTCCATCTTAACTCGACAAGCTGATACGAAAATCTAATTTTATCTCATAAAATAAGGACAGAATATGACTTTTCTGAATAGGAACATCTCTCTCCAAGACTCCAACCCCCTGAGCATGCCACCAACAATGACGAAACTAACCTTATCGGCACCAACGGCAGCAGCTGCTGTGCGTCACGCGTTCTCTACACAATCCATCGCCACCCCGAGATGTGCTCTTCCCATCTATAGCGGAAGCAATATAGCGCAGGCCGGGGCGATCGAGTGCCTGGTAAAGTACTGGGAGCCCAACGATCGGAGTATGGTAGCACTGGGTCCTCCTGCAAGAGAGTTGATATGGTTGCCTCTACGCCTTGAGCGAGCCCGAAACTTGCCCTTGAAGGAGCAGATGCAATGAGACTACGTTGGATCGGCCCTGTTTCGGAAAACGCCGACCTTTGGATAAATCGACGGGGTGCAGAGTTGACAAGCTTGGAATGAAACACGCAGAATCTATCACGCACGCTACTTGAGGGTTCTCGACAGAGAGCTTCTCAGCCATCAGATGCAGATTGCCAAGCTTACTGTAAGAGCCCTTGCACGCATCTCTCTATCTCGACGCTCGGTACATCCTCCGGAGTTCCCAGATGACAGCTCACTCAGTACCAGACAGCCGCAGAACCCGTGCGACAGCCTCGTTCACACCACTGACAGTAATGGTTGGCTCGACCCCAATCGCACCGCCCAGCCCGTCAATCCACCCCTTCCCACCGCGGTCTACCCAAGCGCTCTTCAGCCCGGCAGCCGTCGCGCCCACCACATCAAACGGGTTCGAGCTAACCAGCCAGACTTTATCCGGGTGAGACTCCAGCCCCGCCGCCTCGGCCATGAACCGATACGTGCGGGGATCGGGCTTGAACACCCGGAGCGCATCCACGCTGACGACATTGGAGGCGGGGAACAGGTGGCTCTCGGCACGCAGAGACGGCGACGTCTCGAGCGACGAGGTGATCATGGAGACGGTGCCGTTTGAGAAGATGTACGGGTCGAGGGATGGCGTGTCTGCCAGTGTCGCCAGCGCCTCGTCGACATCTGGGAAAGTATCCAGGCCGTTGTACCGGTCCATGATGCCTTCTTCCTGTTCGGGCGTGAGCTCAACGCCGGCCTCTTTGGCGGCTTGCCGGAATGACCATCGAGTCAGATCGCTGAAGGTGCGATACATGCCTTGAGTATCGCCGCATGTAAGCATTTGTCAGCGCAGTTGCTTTGAGGGAGGCTCACCCATGCTGTTGATGCGCCACGTAGACTCGAGCTGGTAGCGTCTCGCCTGAGAGGCGATTATGTTGGCCTTGTCCTCGCCATGGATAGATGCGAGGTGCCTTGCGATTGACTCTGTGGACAGCAGGGTGCCGTACAGGTCGAAAGCAATGACTGTTCGTGCCATGATGGTGATGGTGGGTAAGTGAGATGCGGCCAAACATGAGGGGGACGGACCGATGGACAAGTTATCGGTATTTCCGGGCCGGCCTGTATTAACTCACGTGCTTGTAGACCATTACTACGTTGTAAGCGCACTAACGCGCCGGTGGTTTTTCTATAAATTGCCCAAACCCTCTGTTACCATGGATGAAAGCATCATGATCAACGCTGGATCGGAGAGGACTAACATGTTCACACCGACTATTCCGTAGCATGGCGTTGATAATATTACCAAAATACGCCACTCGTCTACCATCACTGATATCTTCCCGTCAGTTTGGTGGTAATCAATCCCATCACTGAGTTTCCGAGAACAGCCGATGACTTCGTGAACCCTACTGAAGATGTCCCAGTCAGGCGATATTATCAGAGGAACGTATTCTTGCAATTAGTTGTCGACAGGGAGCCGCAGTTAGTCAGGCTGTCTTGGCCACTGTCGGCGTTGGCAGTCGGAAGTTGGTTGCATGCAAAAGATAGAACGCACTCAAAGACTCCAGTATCGCGCAGCTAACTGTGACACAGGCCATGGCATTATGCTGGAACTGCTCATTGATGCAGATCCGTGTCTGGTCTGGGGCCCATGAAAGACCAGTGGAGATTTCCCGGCTTTTCGCGGTAATAATTATTCCATATCCTTTCCAACGATAGGGCAATTGTCAATAAGCTAGAACTGTGAGTCATTATATCGTTGGTAAATAGCGCAATTTAGCGCTGGATTGCGCAATGGCTCATAAAAAACTTGCCAACTACAAGACTGTCTCTATTCAACGCCACCAAACGCCATACAGCACATCAGTTATGACTATATCCAAGCGGTCCTGGATTGCAGATGCGAATCGGGTCTGGAGTGTCCAAGAGGCTGGCCAGGTGTTTGGGCTGGCGGCCAAGCTCAAGGAACGCTTTCCTGCCATCATTGGAATCGGACTGGGCGGCGACGAAGTCGGCGGGCCTGTCGAGTGGTTTGAGCAGGTCTACAAGGACGCTAGGAAGGCGGGCTTGCGGCTCACGGCTCACGCTGGAGAGGCCACGGGCCCTGAACAAGGTCCCTCGCAAATCCGCGCTGCACTGGCGATGGGAGTAGAGAGGATCGGCCATGGGTTGGCTGCACAGCATGATGAGAGCCTCATGGACTTGCTCGCCAAGCAGAATGTCCCAGTGGAGATCAATATCACCTCCAATCTCTTGACTGGCTGTTGTCCATCCGTTGAGGCTCATCCCCTAACAAGGTACTTGGAGAAGGGTATGCTCTGCGTGCTCAACTCGGATGATCCAGCCATGTTTGGTTCTACGTGTCTGGACGAGTACGTCCTAGCTAGCGATGTGTTCTCCCTAGATCTAGAGACGATGCGGGGGTTAGCTCGGAATTCTATCACGGCTAGCTTTCTGCCAGAGGAGACAAAGAGTCAGTTGATATCAACAATTGATGCTTATGGGCTAGGGGAGGAGTAATCTGGATAGAACAACATTAAAGAACAGACAATAGACACTATAGAGGAAAGGACCAAGGCATGGGTACGAAACCACTTATCATCCCTCTCTCTCATATCCCAACCACGTCCAATCTCTTAACAGCGTCTTGCAAAGTGATAGTTTATAGCCATAGCCAATGCTGCAACATCCCTATTCCTAGGATAAGCGTCAATGTTGATGATGTTGGGATACGTGTCGCGTGACATGGCCGGCCAGAGCTTCTCCATCAGAGCGCGGTTCGCATGCTTTGCATTGTCGACGACGTTCTTTTCGAACTGCGTCTTGGTCCACGACAGCAGGAACATCCCGGAGTCTGGGGATGGACGTTGGGCCTTGAGTTTCTCCAGCTGGTCCTCGATCATCTTGTCCTGGTTCTTCTCGTCGGCGTAGTTGTCATACAGCGGCAGCTGGTTCGGTCTGAAGAACCCCTCGTCTGCAAACTCGGACACGTCCACTCCATTGCCGTGGGTATCGACAACGTCGTCGACGACAATTATAACGGCGGCGCGGTCATTGATCAGGTCTGACACGGAGAGCTTGGAGAGGTCCCCCTCGCCTCCTCGGCCGGTGACACGGTGCTCAAGCGCCAGGAGCTTCCTCATGAGCCGGCCCCACTCATCCTGAGTAAGGTGGTTGTCTTCATCGCCCTTGAAGTCGTCGGAGTTGTAGCCGTGCGACAGCTTCACAATGAGAAGCTCCTTATTGGAAGCTGTGAAACCATTGATCTGGTCTACGATGGCGTCGATGAACTGACCGTTGCCGCCGTGCCAGTTGCCAGCTCCAAATGAGTAATGCCCAGTGGCCCATTTGCCCCCAGTAATGACCGGACGAATGTCAAACCAGCGAGCACCGTATTTCAGCTGGTCTCCGACTCCAATCTCCTGGGTCTTGCTGTTGCCTGGGTTCCCTAGAAATGAACCCCCGTTGAACTCGGACATTCCCGAGTCGTGTGTTCCCGGCATGGAGAGCTCCCGCAAGCTGAGGCACGAGATGCGGTTGTAGGTGGCGTGCATCCAGTCCTCTGGAGGGTTGGAAGAGACAACCATGGGTTGGATCGAGGGGTTGGAGGGGTCCTCCTCGGAACTGGCAATGACGAATGGGAGGTTGTTGTCCTTTCGCCATTCCAGCCTGAGGGTTGAGCCAGCAGGGTTGTTGAGCATCTCCAAGGATGAGAAGTGGACTTGGACGATGGGGCCGTTCTCATTCTCCAGCTTGCCACGATACTGAAATTCAAAGATCGGAGGCGAGTCGGGGTTCATTGCGTCAATCTTGTAGGATGATTCTCCGCCGTCGTCGCCGCGGCCGCGGGCTTCGATATAGATCCTGGTGGAGGTACCTTTACGTAGTACGTTAGTATGCGCAAGACAAACAACCAGAGAAGCCAACTCGCCCGGTTCGATGGTTTCTGGAAAGTCCCATTCATTCATCTGGTAGCTGTGCGCACCGGCCTTGGAAAGGGTCCAAGGTGTTGCGTTGATGAGAAGGAAGAATGCGCCCTGACTGCCACGACGCTCAAGCTCCCCAGACGATGTAGTTAGGAGGTCAATCTCAGAACCGCCATTGCCAGAGGGAGACGCAGAGACATCGTCAACTACCGGGACAGCTACGGCATGGCCAGCCAGACCCGTAGCTCCTAGCAAGAGTTGAACTACCTGTTGGGAGCGCATTCTAGAAGAGGATGAGTGATGGCGTGCAGAGAATAGGATAGGTAAGCGATGATCAAAGGGCGGAAGGAAAGTGGAAAGAAGCAAAGCAGACGGGTTTAGAGCAACGTTCAGAGAAGGTAATGCAGTCCTTGTGAACAAGCGACAAAGATCAGGCAGAAACAGGGCTTGCAACCAAGGAGAGAACTAGCAGTATGTTCAGAAGTAACATACAGGTAGCGGTTGACGGACTGGAGTCTTAAAGAACGAGGAAAATGGCGCCAGAAACACGGAATCAGTACGGCTTCTTATAGCACAGCCAACGATGCACTTTGGGCACAGCCTGGTTCTGAAGACTGCCATGGCGGTCTCACAACAGCACCGCCCGCCTAGTGAGAGTCCGCGGGAAGAAAGAAGGCCGTGGAAACAACCAACGGTTGCAAGACAAAGTGCCAGCTGAGTAAATGCAGCCCGAAGGACATCGAGGCCATCGCGAGACCGCCACAGAACCCGAACTCGGCCAACTAACTGGGCGAGTGGCGGCTTTTTGCTGCATTTGATAGGAGTCTTTGACATTGGGGTCCAAAGGAAATAGGCGAATGAGGCTGTTTGTAAAGCGAGGTGGGTTTATTTTTAGACAGCCTGAACCATTCCGCCCAGGTGGCCGCATAGCTTATACGCACATATCGGCTGGATCCAAACACGGCTGCTCGGGCGGGAGCATCCACCCGTTTGATTTACCGCAGGGGAAATTTGCCAGTAGTGGCTGGTGGAATACCACGGTTATTGCCAGATTCCAAGAAATTTTATAGCTGGTTCCCGAAACTGTGACTGGTTTGCCTGCCCTCTGGCTGTCGTGTTGTGAAAGACACTCGGCGTTGATCTTGGGGGCTGTGTCTGCAAGAACTGCTCACTATAGGACGTTGGAGCCTGCCGAGTTATCTATTCTTAACTGAGGGCTATGCGGGCCGAGAGCCTGAGTGTAATGACTGGGCGCCACCTGAAAGTGCACAAGACGGGAGTTGTAATCCAGAGGTGAGCCAAGAGCCAAGCGGGTCCTGTTCAAGTTCAGCTGCAGCGCCACAAATGTATGGAAATGACAAAACCAATTCGGTCACGGGGACAGGCTTGCCCAACACTGGGATGTTCCAAATACGCATCTACATGAGGGGAATCTGATCGTCCACCCGGTTTCCTCCAGCTGTGAATGGGGGTTTCATCGAGACATGATCGCTGTCTATAACCTCATAACTTGACAGAGAGACATAGTTTGACCCGGCGATAAAAGCGCAGCCCGAATTGAACTCGCCCATTAAGAACTTTGCGAAATCGACGAGGCTGCGTTCAACAAGCGTAAGCTAGCTGCAGGAGGGAGTGAGCATCACCTAAATGCTTTATACTGTTTACTCTTGTAGGAGGTTATGCTGTCTAAAGAGCCTCTAGTATAGCCTCGCTATCTAACCTTGGAGCCTCATGTTAAAGAGAGAAGACCTGTATCCACGATAGCGCTCAGTTTAATTAAGACCTTCAGAGGCAGCCGTGTAGTAAACATCGCTCGCGTTAAAACAACCGTTCTAGAGCATACAGGAGTAACACCTGACCTTATAACAAAGTAAAATATACATGAGTGACTGACCGCTCCTATAGTATATAGACTCCTTAGAAAAGAATCCCCTTTTCAACTCGGGCATTCCCGAGTCGTGTTTTTCCGACAGGGAAAGCTCCTGTTAGCTGAGGACTTTAACTTCCTGACTTATGAGTGATTTACAGCTGGGGGGTTGTTCCGAGTCGATTCCCTGTCCCGCAATTGGGATTCCTGGCGACTAGCGCCCTGATCAGTGCAGTGGACCTCCCCCGAAGAATGCTAAAAATAAGAAATTCGTTCTCGGATCTAGATAAGGAGATAAGCACGGAGGAGGTGTTCCGCATTGATTCTTGGCATTGGCCCAGCCTGGGGCTAGAACATAGACTATTGAAGGGAGCCCACATGCGGCAGGGTTAGGTGGTCGTGATTGGCGGCTTAATCGCGTTGCTAATTTCCCGCAAACAGGGGCAGTTCCTCGAAACCGCCAGCTGAGCCTCCATGTCTCGACATATCAGCTGGCAAGGGTCGCGTGCAGTGCTCAGAGGATGAGATGAAAAATCGCCTAGATGGCTGGGTGAGATGACGGCAAAGCTTGAGGATGGGGAGCAACCCTAGTTGTATTTTCTGACAGCTCTGACAGGGCGAATCATTTATTGCTTATGCCAGCCGCATTGTTGCGTGCAGTAATACTGATCAGCAACTAGAGCCCCGACGCTAAACCAATAGACTTGTACTAGTTCTATGCATATTGGCAGCCCGACAGCGCCAACACTCAGCCCTAGACAAAGGAAAAAGAGAGAAAGGGGGCATATAAGAGCACAGCCAACCTCTTCCACCATTTACCCTTTGGCCAGCAGTCTGTGTCACCAACTTGCTGTCACTCGTTTTCCGTCCCAACTCTGCCACTCGTTACCATGATTTCGACTCGCCTTCTGACCGCGGCTCTTGCCCTGCTGGCTGCCAGCGTCGTCAGTGCTGGAAAATGCCACCCTTCCTCGATCCCCACCCTGTCGACTACCCTTGTCACCGCCTCGACCAAGACCGCGACTGCTTCGACGAGCGAGAGCGCTGTCACCTGAGACTGGTACTGCTACCGAGGAGACTTCCACGGACGTCACTAGCACCGTCTTGACTGATACCACCGCAACCGGCACTACCTCAATTGAGACCTTGACTGATACCACAACAACCCAGGCTACCACCACGGACCTCTCAATCACCACCACCACTGCTCAGACTACGAGCGACACCACCACCCCGGCGGCCACTACCACTACCTCCGCCGCCGCCCCCCCAGGCGACCTCTGCGTCGACGCGAACGACTGTCTCTTGTCTGTGGACCCTCTCTGCGCCTTGGCCTGTGTGTGTGTGACGCCAACCTCGGCTGCTCCCCTCGGCCCGACCTCGAGACGTGCACAAGCAGCGCCCAGTGTTCCGCGGGCGCAACCTGTCAACAAGGAGTTTGTGTCGACCAGATTTCGTGCAGCGGAGACGGAGACTGCCAGGCCAACCTGGATCTTTGTGTCTTGCCGGGCGTTTGCAGCTGCGTTAACGGCGTATGTTCCCTAGGATGAGCGCCTCCTACGCCTGAGTGCGCCTCCTATTTCTTATATAATCAAACACTATTGCGGTATACTAGTCTTTAATATCTAGATTTATTTAAAATAGTATTAAGTAGTATTCTAATAATATTTTTAAATCTATATTAAGAGCTAAGAAATAATGCTGAGTAGTTTATCTTATTTGTTGTATTGACTGCTATATGCTGGGTTCTAAGCTAACTATCTCATCATATCTATATTGCAATGCTAGGCGCAGCAGTACATACCCGTTTCAAGCTACAGAGGCATTAATATTCTCTTTCGAGCCCTTTTTAACATTGGCCCTCGCTCGGGGAGTAGTCTGGAAACTTCGAGGTGTCTACATGCGATCAAGCTAGTCGAGGGCTTCAGTGTCGCCCAACTACCCTATATCTCCCACACCAAGGAGTGAGGCTATGCTCTCCAAAGAGCGTCCTGCCACCCAGCCTCGGGAGCGTTGTCTCAGATGGAAAAGCCAAAGATAAAAAGGAAAATCAGCCTAGCAACGTTTGAAGCTAGGTCGGAGTTGGTATCCATTCCAGGAGGGCGGAACCCTCCACTTGCCCCGTATTTGATCGCCCACCATCGGCCTTTCAGATTAATGATTGGCGTTCTGCGCCCTCTTCCCGGTCCGGTCCCAGCTTGGTATCAACCCGCCGGCTGATACATCCCTTGATGTGGTCAACTCTGAGCCCCTTTTGTCGACAGTGCAGAATTGGTGTTGACGTCAAGTCCTCCACCAGGTGACTAATAGCTATTCCACGCTATAGAGTAAGTGTCGACGCTAACAGTGAGTTCAATCAAGATATCCGTTGGGAGCGGCCATCTACTTTCGGCCTACGCCTAGCAAACGTCACCAGCGCCACAGCCACCCTTTCTAGATCAGACAGGAGTGACAGTCAACTTCATACACCAGAGTGAAACACACACGAGTCGCTGACCGCTCGGACAGGAGGTTTAAGTCCGTTCGATTGTGTCAAGATTTCATGTCCAGCAAGCCTCTTCCGGTCGACCTCCCCAGTCGGGCATAGCCACATGCACCCCGCAACAAGGCTGTCTACCCTGACTCGAGTAGCCTCGGTCAGACGAGACAGCGGCCCGGTGGCAATTGAAAGGGGCGGTCCGGGGTAAACAGGGAGCGGCATTTCATTACTGGCTGTGACGAGTTGGCTATGCCCGTTGGGGGAAGAGTACGTGGTAGTCGACATGGGGATGATCAGCCTCAACGGCAGCTAGTTGATCAATAATTAAAATCTTTTTTATCATGTGACGCTGTCCAACAATTCATCAAACTGGCCGACCTTCATTTGTTCCTTTTCATTCACGACATACTGCATCAAATACGACAATTCCACCTCCGAGATGGGCTAAACATGCGCCTGCTGAACTTGGTTCTCGTCGCGGCCTCAGTCCGACCATGCGGTGCGCAGTCTGCGTCTGAGATCGAGGCGGTGCTTCCGTCTTGTGCTGTGAGCAAAGCCTCTCATCTCCCCCCCACCCGTCTTGTTGGTTGACTAAGGACGTCTGCATCTCAAGGTCTCTTGCGTCTACGGAGCGGTAGCGAACTCGACATGCGACATCACCGACGTGCCGTGCCTGTGCTCCAGCCATGCGTTCCAGGACGAAGCCAAGGCCTGCATTGAGACGTCGTGCTCATTCTCAGAAGGACTATGTACGCCTGCCAACCAACCGTCTTGATATCGGAGCTGATGCTTGCAATTACAGTTACCAAGAACGTGAGCGAGGCAGCATGCGGCCACCCTGTCCGAGACAAATCGGGTCGATACAATGCGACAATCATTCCCTTAGGCGCCATCGCCATCTCGGTTACTGTGTTTCGTCTCGTCTTCAAGCTGTTCTTTAGCCGTGCTCAAACCCTCGGCCCTGACGACTGGGCAATCGCAGCGACATTGGCCATCTCCATCTCAGGCCTGGTCATCAGCATCGAGGGTTTGACCGGCCACGGACTGGGTCGGGATGTCTGGACGTTGACGGTTCCCGAGATTTCCAAATTCGCTCTATACTTCTACGTCATGACGATTCTTTACTTCCTGGCCATGTCGCTCATCAAGCTCAGCCTGTCCTTGTTCTACCTCAACATTTTCTCTGAAAACATCAATCGCTATATACTCTGGGGAACGGTCGCGTTCAATGCTTTATACGGCATTGCCTTTCTCCTCGCAGCTATATTCCAGTGCGCTCCGGTTGACTACTACTGGAGGCAATATCTGGATGGATCTAGAGGCCGGTGCGTTGACATCAACGCCCTCGGATGGGTGAATGCATCGACTGGTGTCGCCGTTGATATCTGGATGATTGCCATGCCTCTAAGCCAGGTAGTCCACCTTAGACTGCACTGGAAAAAGAAAGTTGGTGTGGTCATAATGTTTCTGCTCGGAACACTGTACGTACGCCCGATCTCAGCTTGCCCCATTACTGACCATGACGTACAGCGTTACTGTGGTTTCTATCCTCCGCCTCCAATCACTTATTCACTTTGCCAAGTCTAGTAACCCGACCTGGGACCAATGGATCGTTGCATTGTGGTCCGTTATCGAAGTCAATGTCGGCATGATATGCACTTGTCTTCCAACTCTTCGCTTGATCTTGGTGCGGCTGTTCCCCAGGGTGTTTGGGGCAGCGGAATTGGCACGGTATGACCACGAGATTGGGAATCAAACTGCGAACGCGTATTGGAGGAGTAGAGGGCATCCGGAGACGGTGGATTTGCAAAGTTTGGAGATGGATGACAAGTATCCTTGACCAATACTCAAAAAAAGATATGAAATCAAAATAATATTTATGGTCTACCACAGCTCGTTGAAACCTCTCAGCGCCAGTCTCGCACCCCTCAACAAACCAACTCTTGCTCTCAATACAAAACTGTCAAAGTCAAACATGCCTTTACAAATATCATCAAACGAGGGGCCAGACACTGCCTCGCATCCCCCAAGGCGTCCAGATTTCCCTGAGCTGCTTCAAGATAGAACCTCTTTGACGATGCGGGACACGTTGTCGGGTTGACTAAAGTTGGGAGCGTGCCCGGACTTGAGCTTTTGCACGTTGATATCCTTTCCCGTGGACGACTTGAGAAGCTCAATCATCGCAAATTGGTACTCGGGCAGGATAGTCTTGTCCTCCTCGCAGAGAATATAAGTCACTTCGACATCGTTGTATCCCGGATAGGTTAGCTTCTCCTTGAAGCTGGCTGTAGAGTGCTCGGGCATCTCTTTGGACAGCCTCAAGCCTTCCTCTGCTGGCAGATCAGAAAAGGTGAATGGGACTTGACATTCTGGATCCAGCTTCATATAGTCGTCCTATGGCGTGTTAGTAGGCACGTGACATTGAATGCTGAAAAACTTGCCTCGGCTGTGAGGTAATCGGGAGCGTTGGCGCCGAATAAATCCCAATTGCTTGTTCCAGGCTGCAGGATCACAGAAGTCAAGTAAATGATCTTGTCTACGCCGCCCGATTTCCCAGTGGCGCTCCGTGCTTTGCGGGAAAGCTTCTCAAGACTCTGCGTTCCTGGAATGCCACCATAGGAATGCGTCATCAGAACGACGTCTTTCCCATCATCTAGTAGTTTCGAGGCGACTCTGACAATCTCATTGACGTCGTCGCTCATGGTTTGGGGAGGCAGTCCCTCCCGCCGGCCCACCGAGGGAGTATCAATGACGACGGACTCGACGCCATGCTGCGCCAAGCTGTCGGTGAGGACCTTGTAATGCTTGGCGGGAGCAAAGGATCCAGGAACGATAACAAGGACGGCCATTTTCGAGCTGCAGTTATAGAATAAGTTGATGTAGAGGTCAAAGGAAGTGAGAGAGGATTGTTGGGATAGTCTCATCCTGCCAGAGGGCCTGATCGCCTTTTATATCCATGTCCATTAAGATCCATTAAGCGCCATCTTTAGGCTAAATTATTACCACGAAAGCGCTGACAAATTGTAGACTATTGCAACTTTCGTCTGACATGATGACGATGTGGGAATAAAATGCAACCCAGCAGCGGAGCATGTAAGATCTTAGCGAACGCGTACACGCCAAGCCCCAGAAGGCATCCTAGCGGTGGGGGCTAAAACCTCGGACCCAAGAATGCGAGGCTGTATTAATAATTATGTGATAGAGTCCGTGTTGAGGATCACTGCACCAGTGAACAAACGAGAACATGCCATTAAGAACCTCGCTGGTATTAGTACCTATCACCTCGACTCCTCAAGTCCACCGTGATCCGGTGACCAGTCCTGTCTCTTAAACCATGGGAGAATGAGCTGACAATGAGGCTGAACCGACCAGGATTTATCATGCCCGGTTTACGAGTAGACCTCCAGGTCGTCTTGGTCGGGAACTACGAGGATGGATTTTCGAGTATTCGCGAGAGGCAGACAACCCGGACTTAGTCTCAGTCCTGTTTTATGCACAAGCAGATAGCGAACCTTGATGACATGATGGTAATCAGTTTGCGATTTAATCACTATACCATAGACATCTTTAATACAAAAGCAGTCCAACCCATAACCGTCTCGCAATCTTTTTTGCCGACTTGATATACCACCCCCTTCTCTCCCCATTCACTGTGCTAGCTGCGCGACTGGTAGCAATAGGAATCAGTCGACGCGTCCCCGCCCTGCAGCCGGATTTGATGAAGCCTCAGGCCCTTGAATTGTTCGCCACGCGGGAAAAGCTTTTGTCGATGCTCATGCCGCCGCTCTCGACATCAATGTTCAACTTGGCCATCCACTGCCCAACCCCATCCGGGTAGAACTGGTCATCCCACGAACTGTAAAGAGAGCTCGTGAAGTAGACGTGACGCCCGTTGCGGCTGATTTCCAGCATCTGAGGGCCTCCAGGGCAAGGGACGACGGGGTCTGCAGGGTGCGGAGTATGCTTCACCACTCCGCCGAGGCGGATGGATCCCGTCTCGACAGGACGCGCAGGGTTCGTGACGTCGAACTGCTTCAGCTCGCCTGTCGCCCAGCACGAGACGTAGAGGTACCTGTCGTCAACTGAGAGGTCGATATCGGTGATGAGCGGTGGCGCGGCGCCAAAGGGTCGCAGGACAGGCGGCAGAAGCGATGGGTCGGACACTGGCTCTGCAGGAATATTGATGACCCTGTCGACTTTCCACTTTGGGTTGTCGTCGGTCGAGGATGGGTCGAGGTACCAGTGGAAAACGGACCTGGAGAGGTCCTTGGTCGAGATGGCCACGCTGACGAATCCCCATGTAGCCTCGGGATCGTGAGACGGACGCACTTCGAGGACCATTGGCTGGTCCTCGCCAAGGTCGATCCTCTGGTGGTGCTTGCCCTGGGACATGTTCCAGAAATGGAGTGAGTGGCCGTATTAGTTGGCGAGAAGCTGCTCAACCACCGGTCCACCCTCGATCATTGATGGAGAACCCCATTCGCTCGAGATGAGATGGTTACGGTTGAGGTGCCACCATGCATCGTAGTGGAAATGCTGCGGGCCATGGTCCGTTTCCCATGCGCGGACCACATCGAACGTGCTGTGGTCGAGAATGGCAATAACACCTCGTACATCCGGGTTTTCCTCGGGCCCCCCAGACACGTCATGAATATGCCCTCGCGACCGCAATGGATTGTATGTGGTTTCGAGTACCCTGCTTTCTCCGAGAGGGTTTTGCCGGGGATGGTCTTGACAAGCTTTGGGTTGCAAGGGTCAGGACCGACGTCGAAGACGTGGATGTTGGAGGATCGGAGTCCTGGCACGATGAGGTATCGGCGGCGCAGGCCGTCCGTGCAATGGCCTTGATGCTGGAACGAGCTGGAACAGGCGTTCCAGCCGAAGTGATGGAGTTCATCGCCCGGTCCTGGACAGTCTGCCCAGCCGACCACGCTCCCGTAGTTTTTGGACTGCGGCTCGAGATCTACAAAGAGGAGTGCGTCAGGTCTCCGCCCCTCTGGATCGAGTGCCACGACGTATGCCACTTGTTCGCGCGGCGCAACCATGGCATGGTAGGCCGTGCGGTAGAAGGTTGGGTCCATGATGGCTGAGAAAGGGCTATATGTAATGTTTGGATAACAGGAGGAATAAGGAGCAGGAACTTGGACATCTGATGGTTCTGTGGACGAGCAGTGCGTTCTTAGCAGAGAGTGCTGGAGCCTTTTATACACGGAGCCATCGGCTTCTCATGAGGGTGACTTCCGCCGCAGATAGGTCAAACGACGGCAATGATTCCCGAGATACACACCGAATGAGCGAGCACAACGGCGGTATAGACTCTCTGTAACCCTCCTACGTCTGGGACTAGACTCGAATCGTGCCAGACTTGCCGACACCATTTCAAGACTTAAGCACAGTGCCGGGTTCCTGGCAGTTGGAGGCTCATGGTTTGCTGAAGAATCCAATAATCTCACGACGCGCAATCTTCCTAACAGGCCACCAGGATCGACGACACATGTAGTAGACTGCAAGGCACAGTTAACTGGAGAGAGACATGTTCATCATAGCTGTCTAGCGATAGAGCCAATAACTTCTACGTTGGGTACAACTCATCGCGGATCCTTTCTTACGTTTGCCCGTCTTACTCCCGAGTTAAACTTGATTGTATTTCTCCGCTTTTCGTAGATCCCCCGCATTCCCCCTCTTATACTACGGCCGACGAGGGTCTTCTGCAATCGCCGTTCACCTATTTCGGGGACCTCGGAACAAGTCTGGTCTAAGTGTACCGAGGCTTTTCTGGATTTTAGCTTCCCCGTGTTGTATTAAGAGATGATCTTATGAAGAGGGGTAGTCGGGGTATATTGTAAGATCACCGACTGGTACTTGTAAGGAAGTGAGCTGTGAGGGATCCAAGCTATAGAGGTTGCTCCAGACGCTACGCTTTATGCTAGTAGCCTTTTTAAGCCTTTCTTAAGATAAGAGAGGAAATAGATTAGCCTTTGTATTGGTCTCGACGCCACTCTGGACAACGTTGCACGCCGTACTACTTAAAAGATTTCTAGTGATACAAATTGGGTAGGGTTGTTTGACACTGTTAAGAGCACTGATGTCTCAGAGCAATAGGGCATTGATAACCTCGATCTAGATAGCACCAATTGCCTGGCATGGGCTGGGATGAACAAGGCCATAACACTACTTGTTTAAGTGGGAGTTGTTTATAATTCACCATTCAACCAGGCATATCATTAACCCGTCGAGTTAGGTAAAAATAGTTCTTCCAGGTCCTACCCACTATCACGAGCGGTGCTTCTTGGAGCGAACTACCACTTCATCCACAAGGCGAATTCACTTGCCAAGACAAAGACACGGTATTCCACAGCATTCTTTAACCTCCCCCTACCCCAACTCGCCATCATCGCTGCACCTCCGTAGACTCCGACGCCGCCTCGTCATCTACAGACTTCCCCTTCCCCTTCCCCTTCCCCTTCCCCTTGCCCTTCTCACGAGCCCTACGAGCCCTCCGGCAATTACCACACTCCGCCGGCTGTTCAGCATCCCTCATATGCACGCCCATGCTACATTGTCCGTAGCGGTCCATGGACGCCGCGTCTTCGCATGGTTGCTGTGTGATCTGCCTCTCCCACTTGTAGTCGCAGTAGGAGCAGACCGTCCACATCATCGTCTTCCAGCACATGGGCGCGAGTAAGTATCGGTGTTGTCCTGAAACCGGGTTGCGATTTGTCTGGAAAATCAGCCAGGTTGCGGAGTGATACTTCGCCTGACTGATCTCAATATTCTAGGCGCCGAGATGGAGGATGGTTCTTGGTGCGATGCAGGCTCCTTCGAGGCGCATCTCTGGTTATATATCTGAGACTGGCAGTGAACTGGTCCGCCTTGAGCGGTGAAGAGCTCGTATGACGGAGCAGACAATGAGAGACAAGCGGGAGGGTCTCAAATGAAGGCCGAGGGAAGTCTCACTTATTAAACGATAGAGAATCTCCACAAAGCGGGACCACGACATTAAAATAAGGTGAATCAATGCAGAGGACACAAGGACATGTGGGCTTACAATCACTTTAGCACTGATGGATGATAGATAAACCCCATCTACACACGGGCACAGTTGTTTTCAACACGGACCTGCATCTGATTAATCACATATATTATGCATCCCATGGAAAGTATTCCTCTCTTGCCCCGCACCAGAAGCTTTTTAGTCTATTTCCTTCATGGAGCTTCCTTAGCAGCGTATTCTAACGATTACACGTCTAAAATAAATGCACGTTGGCAGTGTAATCCAGTATACTTGTCACCTCCCTTCTAACAAAGAAGAATAAAATAGAAACTCATTTTCCTCCTAGTTGTATCAGGACGCGCGTTGATGACCTCCATATCGGAGCCCATCATCAACTCAGATCCAGACTCCCGCTAGACGAGCTGGAAAGCCCTCAGCTCAACACCTCTGGCGCGCAGAGCATCCGACAACATCCTCGGGTCATAATTGACCTTTTCCCCAGTCACCTCATTCTTAAAGCGCCTAAAAGTGTACGGATCATCGGGAGTCCTCTCCGACGGCACAGCCACCCAGTCCTGTGGCAGGGGGCCAAGCCTCGGGTCCTCGATCGTCACCTCACCAGTCGCTTTATTCTTGAACTCCAAGCGATTAATGGCCTGTGAATCCCTTCCGATAACGGCCTCCCAAGGGTCTGGGAGACGATCGAGAAATGCCTCTGCGTCACCGAACCCGTGCAGGCAGCCTTCTCCGATGACCTGGAACCGACCGTTTCCCACTGGCCGCAGCACCATGTGCGAATCGCACCCGACTAAAGCAACCACGGAGTCGCCTGTAGGTGGATGGTCAGCATGGAGTTGTTCCGTGGCTTGAATTGTGGTAGGGCTTACCAGGTTGTGTTGCAGCAGGAGCCAGTCCCATGTGCCTTTGGTCCGTGGTGATGAATGATCGTTCAGCTACTACGCTATAGAGCAAACTTATCCATTCATGCCTGGTTAGATCCGGATCATCGACACACGGGCTCGAAATCTTGGATTGGTAGAATTCTCTCCACTCTTCCAATGTCGGGTTTCTGTGATCCAACCAGGGCCACCGTTCTCGGAAGCTATTCGCCCGCAGAGTTGCAAGGAACGAGTCCCTCAGGCTCTGCCCATTGATGTACATCTCATCCGTCGTGTTCAAGCCTTCTGGCTCCATCTTCTGGATTGCTTGGATCAGATCTCCGATACCCCGTCGCGCAGGTTCACTGACGGTGAGCACATTCGAGAGCTGAACGCCAGTGACCTCGAGTATCCCGGATCCCAGGTACTCAGCCTCGCACTTGGCGACGCCGCTCGCAAACTGGTCCCCGAAGATCCCACAGTGATACGTGGGGATTGAAAAGTCCGGAACCCATGACGGCGCATCGATGGCATGATTGTCGAGACGGCACAGGTGCAGGAGATCCAGCCTCTGGAAATGCTCCAGATACGTCAAGCATGAGTCCTGGTAAACCTCCTCGACAGTCAACTCATAGTGGGGAGATACGTTCTGAGAGAAGAGAGGGGGGCAGACGCCAAGAAGGCCGTAGATCTTGTCCCTAGGGTCGGAACATTCAAGGACAATCGTCCACTCCAAGAGTCTGGTCAGAGGCGTCTGGAGCCTCCTTGTCGTGTATGTTGACGCGTTGTTTAGACGATCTGCCAGCACTAAAGGCATACGGTCCTTCCTACCCAGGCAGGCGACAGCTTTGCGAAAGTCGCTCCATGATATCACAGCCTTGCCGCACTGCATGACGGATTGGCTGTGGGCCAGCTGGATCTCCTGGAACACCCAGAGACGGTCGAACCAGGGCCGACACAGGAGGTCGCGCACGGCGTCCCACGCCGCATCGTCGTAAGGTAGCTGCCTCCGGGGCAGGTACCAGTCAGCCGTGCTGTCTGGCCCGCGGATGAGGATGTTGTTGACCCCGACGTCGACGTGCGCGGCCACGCTTGATAACGTGGCAAGGGCCAGCTCGCTGTTGTCGGATTGCTGGCCCAGCCACACCACGACGCGGTGTGCCAGCCTGAAGATGCTTGCCATGCGGCCAACCTCATGGTTGCGTTCCTCGGCGTTGTTGGTTGATGCAGATGGCGTCAACCCATAGCGTCCGTGGAGAATCGGTGTATCTCAGGTGGCGCAGGGCGGATGCGAGATTTAGCCGTATGCTGAGGTTGCGAAGCGAGGGTGACGGTGAGGAGGCGGCTTGATACGAGCAGTTTTCTACTGATATAGGCACAGTGTCGGTTGAGGAACCCCAGGTATAAGATAAAGCCTCGTAGGATGGCTGGGATCCGGCATATGGGTCGTACGGTGGGCTGTATCTGGTCTTTTCAAACCCCGGTGTCGGGTGAGTCCAGGTAAGAGCGCGGCCTGGCCCGTTGTCAAAGATGAAATGCCCATCCAGGGTCTCAAAGACTGTCCAGCCTGCGGGCACACTCTCCTGAAGTTCCGTGACTGTCATGATCTCGCGAGGCTGCGGGCTCGGGACTATCAAAGGCACGTGGGTAAGGGTGATGCGGATGTCGTCTCCATCTTTACCTGGAAGCAGCGTGAGAAGTCGAATTTCGTCAGGCTCGAGGTCAGCATAGACGTAGTCTGGGAATTGGGAGGCTCGGAGGTTATCGTTGGACATTGCAATATGTGAGTAGGATTCGCAGGCGTGGAAGCTCTTAATTTCCAACTATGGTAGGGAAAGGCAGCTCTAGGTACGTTGCTGGACGTAGAATCGGCATTGTCATTTCATCTGATAGTTACCCCGCTTTGTGAAAGCTGCAGGCAGCCTAGTCAGCCTGGGGTCTTGGCTGCCTGTGAATGGTTGGGTTGACATCACGGCTTTGAGGGGCGATAGTATTATGAATAAAGTAAATGCTCGGATGTTAATAGCAAGGTTAGGACGCTAAAACTACTACTAGCCACTTCAATCTAGGTATAGATATAATAACGCTTATGTTAGAGGTGCAAACAAGGTTGAAATGAGAATCACGGCATTCCAGCACGGAGGTAGACAATCAGCGCAAGAGTGTGTTATATAAAAGCGTACTAAAATGACATATACTGCGTTCATCTCCAAAGTCCAAATGTTGATCTTTGAAAGGTGCTCGAATCGAATCCCACTGCCAACCCTCCCCCCCATCACTCAGGGGAGCGATGCTCAGTTCGCACGGCAGTTAATCTTGTACGAATTGACCTTGTTCTTCGCCTTTGTCGAGAAAGCCGGAACATTCCAGTTGGCATAGTTGCTGTCCCCAAGCGCTTTCCCCGAGCAGTCGCCGCTATCGTATAGTCTGATCCTGCAGTTGGTGGCGATGTTGCGGTAGTCCCACTGCATGCTCTGGGCCTTGTTGACGTTCTTGCCTAGGTTCTTGCAGGGCTGGCTTAGAGTGCCGGAGCGGTCGTGGATCTTGACCTTGTATCGCTCCTTGTCGTAGATCTTGAGGCTCCAGGCGTCGGTGAATGGGAGGGAGATGAGGAAGGCGGTGGTGAAGATGGAGAGCTTCATGGTGGATGGGAGGTTATTTGTGAAAGGGCTTTGTAGAAGAGGTGAGTTGAGATGGCTGGAGAAAAAGTCTTGTTGGCGGGAACTATCGAGCGTATTTATATTCATTTGAGAACGGGAGAAGACATTAACACACCGCGAGGGTTCTCCTGGTTACCTAACCCGAGGTCAAAATTAAATCTCCAGTTCACAAACTTGCCAATCTCTAGCCGCTGCGTATTATCCCTGCGCCAGCTGAAAACTAAGCAAACAAGTCCACCTCCCATTTGCCAAACCTCAGAGAAAACGGGGGGCAAGTCCCGCAAATCGAAGCCGAACCTACTATTTTCAGACTTGCAAAATACAAAATGCCTCCTCTTCTCTTTGCAAGTTGCCGCCCGGATAGAATACCCACGACTAGTTGTCAGCATCGGCGCAAGATTCTCCCCGACCGCCCCTGCTTGCTGACTGTCCAGGGCCTGTGTCCACAAACTCTACGGTGTTACCCTGTCGGATAGTCAAAGCTTGAGGAAGGATCCTGGTTGGCTCCTCGGGGATGCACAACCAGGTTCAGCTCTAGGGTTTATGTATACGGTTAACCTCAGCCTGCACTAGGTTCCATCGGAGTTGTGCTCCGAGAAATGGTTTCCTATTCGAGAAGGAAGTGGATTGCCTGAATGAGAAGGTGCATATCCGAGATCAAAGTAGCTAATGCTTATTTTTGGTAGGGCCCATATTTTAGGATTTTAGAGTATAGCGGCTCGAACGAGACTGACGGATATTCTTGAAGCGGCTGCCTTTTCAACCCAGAAACATCCCCCACATCCCGAAAGTAATCTGATCTGCGGTGGTTTCACTGGGCTGGGTGGACAAGGCAGCCAAATCGGGCGTCGGCAGTTGAAATCATGTAGAACGGTCACACAACCCCGGTCCGTAATAGTGACACGCATGGCTGTACCGTGCCGCAGCACGGCTGGGTATTGCGGTCAAGTGTTCCTGTTAGGATATGATCTCCGGCATATCGGTAGTGAGGAACAAGACTGGGTAACCAGCCCGACGGGCCGACGAGCTTGTGCCACGCTGGGTTGACGTCGGGTATTAAGGTCAATAATAAGGAGAAAAAAACTGTGTTCTTTTTCATCGTGGAAGCAGCCTGCCCTTGAGGGAGCAGCGAGCACTTAAAGACTAGGAGCTTGCGCCACTGATTTAAATATCGTGCAGAACTCAACCAACCAACCAACCACCTAATCTGCTCCCGCTGGTGTTTATGTAAAGAGTCNTAGGAGCTTGCGCCACTGATTTAAATATCGTGCAGAACTCAACCAACCAACCAACCACCTAATCTGCTCCCGCTGGTGTTTATGTAAAGAGTCCAGTGCCACTCTAGTTATGGACAAGGATAGGATCCGCTTCCCCGCACGTTCTCACTCCTTGCCCGATGCTCTCTGCCTTTTTGCGGGGACACGGGCAACAAACATGCATGCGCGTCGCGCGTTTGTGATACGAAATCTTGCCTGCTAGGCTAACGGCAAAGTGAACGACCATGCAATGCAGGGGCCCTTGGGAGTTCAGCACGTCTACATGACAAACAACACGAATAACATCTGGCTGATGTGATTGCGATGTACGCTTCGTCGCTGCAGCCTGGTCTCAGCCGAGACTGCCACGTAACCCTCATGATGGACTAGTACAGAATAGGAGAGAGAACCGTTGGCGGGTTAGCACGCAGACGGAGGTTTATTATAGCGTCTCTCCGATGGGTATTCTCTTGGATAGGTCATTCTTGGTCGGGCATGCATATTGCCTACTTTACATTATACAAAGCATACATCATCCACCGTTCAATTTCAAATTGCTCAAGGGCTATCAACCTCGACTCTAACTTGCCGACTCCTTCTAGCCCCAGATAAAAATGCCCGTCAACATTCCACTTTATCAACGTGTTCGCCATGCTTTACCACAACAGCTTCCTTGTCAACCCCTCGCTCAAGGACAAGCACATCCAGCCCGTCAAAGATAACTGCCATCTGCTCCAACGTGTGGCCCCGTGTCTCAGGATAGGCAAAATAAACCGTAAAAACCATAGACAGCAGCACCATAATAAACACAATATAATATTTCCACCTAATTGCGTCTAGCGCGATTGCATTAATAAAGGTGTTGAAGAAGATAGCGATAACTGAGGTACTTCGTCTCTT